>OX328126.1:25372840-25621754 GCA_946811695.1 Gonocerus acuteangulatus
GTTGGCAATAACCCCCGAAAGAATTTATCCCAGGAAACTGAGCAGAACAAACCCCATAATAATAATAATATAATAAAGAAATAAGTGACACCAATATGAACGAAATGGTTAACTACTGGGCTAATATCTGGGAAATTCCAGTAAGCCACAGTAAATCAGGAACTTGGCTACCGAATATATACGAAAAAATGGAAAACATTCCACACATGGAAGACTGTGTAATTAGGAAAGAGGATGTGACACAAGCAGTTAAGAAATAGCACAATTGGGAAGCTCCTGGGCGCGATGGCATACAAAATAACTGACTGAAGTATTTTAGCAGTCTTCATGAAGCCATTGCAAGATGGTACCAAGACATTCTTGTAGCCAATTTGCCAATACCGAAAGATTTCGCTGAGGGAATTACGTATATGATTCCGAAGAAACAATGTAAAAACCTTGAACCAAAAGATTACAGACCTATAACTTGCTTAAATGGTATCTTTAAACTATTTACATCCATTATTGCAATAAAGATTCAAGACCACCTTACTCTGAATGAGCTACTGGCTTCTGAACAACTCGGCTGTAAAAGTGGGTCTAAAGGATGTAAAGAGTTGTTAGTTATAGATTCATTTATTGCATCTCAGGTATCTACGAAACAGTGAAATCTTTCGATGGCTTGGATTGACTACAAGAAAGCTTTTGATTCAGTTCCTTACTCCTGGTTGATTGAGGTGTTACGGTTGAATAAAGTCGCTCACAGTGTGACGGACCTCCTATCACGATTGATGGCTACTTGGGAAACAAAGCTTAGCTTTGGAAAGCGATCGAAAGTGAAACAATAAAAATACAAAGGGGAATATATCAAGGCGATAGCCTTAGTCCTTTGTGGTTTTGTTTATCCCTTAACCCACTGAGCCAGTTACTTCGTGATAGTGGGTACGGCACGCTTGCACCATCCTAATTCTTCAATTGAAAGGCTGTATGTACCAAGAATAAAAGGAAGACGAGGTCTCCTGAACATTCGGAACTTATGTCGCTCTCAGGAAATTAGCCAGAGGAGCTACATAGGGGCCAGTGAGACGCGTCTTTTCAGGGAAATGGTAAACTTAAACGAGAACTATACAGCTTTGAAATTGAAGGTCAAGAACTGGGATGAACTTACGACGGAATCGGATCGCCTCACGCCAAGGCAAAATAAGGAATTACACGGGCGATATTATAGTCGTTTGTTTGACCCGGAGGTGCAAACAACATTGTCGGTGGCTTGGTTGACATCGGGAAGGCTATTCTCTGAAACAGAAGGTTTCATAATAGCCATCCAAGATCAAGTTATAGCAACAAAATCCTACCGACGACATGTTTTAAAAGAAACGAGCATCTCTGATAAATGTAGATTGTGCAACAAAACGTATGAGTCGATCCAGCATATCACGGCGGGCTGTGCGATCCTTGCGGGATCTGATAATCTTCAACGTCATAACAACGTGGCCAAGATATTCCACCAAGCTCTCGCAGAAAAATTCGGGTTGTTGGATAAGAAGGTCCCGTATTATTGCTACGTTCCACAAAGACTTTTAGAAAAAGATACAATTAAAGTGTATTGGGACGAAGCGATGTTGACGGACCGAACTGTCCATCATAATAAACCGGATATTCTTATCATTGACAAAGGGAATAAGAGAGCTGATATTATTGATATCGCTGTCCCGAATGATGAGAATATTCGGAAATCTTATGCCGAGAAGCTACGAAAATACCAGGACTTGGCCATACAGTTGAAAGATCTGTATAAGTTAGATTCCGCAAGTATAACAGCTATTATTATATCGGCTAATGGACTCGTCCCAAAAACCACTGTTACAGCAACAAACTACTTGAAAATCTCGAAGGAACTGATTAAAGACGCACAACAAGCGGTACTGCTCGACACTGCGAGAATAGTTCGAAAATTATTAAACGAACGCCCGTGATAAGATACATAAAAGATACATTAAAAAAATAATAATAAGAAAAAAAACTAATAAAAACAACAATTCTTTCGGTTGGCAAGAGCCCCCGAAAGAATTTACCCCAGGAAACTGAGCAGAACAAACCCCATATACATACAAATAAATAAAACCCACAAAGGAATATAAGCTAACTGAGCTCTTTTCATGTTGTCTTGTTACATGTCATCCTACAGCAAAGTAGCGTGCAGTTATGCAAGAGCTACAATTATTTGTTGTTTATTTTTCCTTAAATGAAAATAAATATTTGAAATACATAAGATAGCCTGTTTACGTTCAAAACGAGGTAAGGCTCGGTATGGATTGTTAAGAATAAAGCTGAGCTCTGCAATTATTTTATTGCTGAGGTAAAACGGCTGAAAAAATAATATTTTTATAATTATACTCTATACTACTAAAGTATGTTTTGCCTACTTTATTTGAGGTGTCTCGTTAAATTTATACCTTTGTTTACTCCAAATTTAATTGAGTTGTTTAATTTTTTTTTCTATATATGTAAGAAAAGCAATTTTATATAAAAACAGACATACATATACATACAGATGAAAAAATGTATAAATTAATGTTATTATTTGTTTGCCATTTCTTTCATCTGTTTTTATTTAATTTTACAGGTAAGGCGTCGTTTTACTCTCTGGAAATGAAGGTAAGATGATTGAATATCTTGTACTATTCATAGAAAAAAGCCCAACAAGTAATCTCCTTTTCATATGCTTGAATATATCTCCATAGGCATATAGAATACATACACGTGTGTGTCAGTTCTATCTAGGCAGACACAAAAATGGTAGGTTTTTGATAAATCGTGTTACAAAAATACTTTCTTAAATTTATAAGGACACCTTTGTTATACAGTTGAATTTGCCCAATGGAACATTGTTTTGTTTTTTCGCACAAAACAAATCCCTATGTGGCTTGCGTTTTAATTCCAGGTCCCCTTTTCGTTTTGGTATTTTGGCGTCAGGAATCAATGGAAACCATTTTTAAAGCGGTATCTCTTTCCGACTTTCAGACAGTTGGACAAAACTATAATTTTGGTCTGAAATATTTGCAAACGACGGATTGAGTTGACAATTTTTTTTCAAACGATCGCCATTCATGAATTTAAGTGAAGTACATTTCTATTACATACCAAAGAAAATAGTTTCTTATTTTACGTATCTTGTTTTACTGGCAGATGCACGGTATTGCTAAAAAAAACAGCAGTTAGCAATGAAAATCAGTGAAAATTGTTCAAAGCCACTATATCAACACTTTCGAAGTTTTAAGTTCTTATTTCTCAGACTGAGATTATCCAATGGAAAATTACTACAGAGGCAGTTGTGACATTTGCGACGAGAAAAATCGACGAGATTATTCATATTCCTTAGTTTGACTTAATGGGGACGATATGGAACATTACCGCCGGTCCGTATATTAAGTCGAGACATAGGTTCTTGGGTTCGATTCACAACAGGGGTGGTTGCTTTTCTTTCGAGAAATAGGTAAGGCATAAGCCCTATCCTGGTTGGAAAAGCGTAGTAAACTGTATATAACCCGGTCCAAAAATCGATATTTTGTATATGTGGACGTTTTAATTCAAATCAATGAATAAACCTTCAAAAATCGCAAGACGCTTGAAAAAAAGTTTTATATTCCCTTTGAAGTTCTCATTGATAAAGTGATAAGAACTATTTGGAAACGCGTTAATATTAGGCTGTATTGTTTTAAAGCTAAAATACCGAAAACCTGCTTATTTAAAGCCTCATAAGTTTGTATGGCTGCATTTTATGTTCTCTAATGCTATATCTATATTACGTATTTTATGTTGTGTTTAAACTTCTTGTTTCATGCTTGTATACTATAAAATATACCTGTTTTCCAAATGTCCGTGAAGGAAGCGTAAAAATAATTTCCTGCACGTAACACTGCATAATGTTAAGTAATGTTGTCCCACCTAGGCTCCCCACACAGGGCATATTTGCAATTTAAAACAGCTTGTGCAACGATTGGCATGGCGAACATTCCAGCAAAATACCCTTTCCAGTTATGGAAGTCGATTCTCGATAATTCTAAAATGAGTTAGCAACATCTCTTTGATAGTTGTTGTCCTTTGTGTAACAAAGATTATGAACACATGATTTGAGGTGATAAACTTATAAGGCCTCGGGTACGATACGAGCGATGAGCGGTACAAGCTAAGATACAGAGCGGCTTGGCGGTAATTTCTATTTGTCTCCGTTATCGCGTACTCCATTATACTTTTTTAAATTAAAATATTAATTTAAAAACTGAATATTTTAAATGTTTAATTAATAATGATATCTTGCCTTGCAAGTTTAATGCATTTCCAACCTCTCCCCATAGTTTCTTGGTTATGATAGAATCTTTAAAATCACCGTGTCTGTCATTCCATACATTGTACTTCCGAAAATAAAAGTTCACATTCAATATTATCACATGTACTCTTTTCTGCCATGTTCATTAGTCAAAAGTTTGATGATAACTGAGGGTGGCGAGCAAAATTGGTCTGGGGTGAGCGACGAGCAAAATTTATTGTTCGGTCTGAGCGGAGAGCGACATGCTGGAACCTGCCCTCCCTAATTCCTACTACACTCCAGCTTAACATTAATGTGAGCGGAGTCGCTCTGACACTAATCGCTAATCGCTCAACGCTCAAAAACTTCAATATTTCTGTTCAGGGGATCAAGACATTCCAGTCACTAATTAGAGAATCTGACTAAAATGCTGCTGTAGTATTTTTAGCATGGAACACTCTTTAGGGAGCACCTACATTGGTCCCAACCCGATCCGACCTGATCCGATGGCCACCGATTCTCGGCCGTTCAAACTTGTTTGTTTCTAGGCCGATTTCGGACCGACGAAGCAAAATGGCGCCAAACCAAATATTGTGTTTCAAAAAGATCTACAGCCTTTACATAACCGATTCCAATGCATTTATTTTTTTTTTTATTTTATTTAATTTTTTTTTATATGAAAATTTATAAAATTTAGAACAACTTTGTCAATTCATATTTTTGTTTTTTGTTTCCCTTGTTTATAAAATTACGTGGAAACATGTTTATAACCAGACAATGTTTATAACCTTTCAATGCTTATAATCTTCTAGCTACCTTTCTTATACATTTTTTTTTTTTTTTCATTTATTTTAAAAGCTTCGCAACGACGGCAACTGCTCCTTTTTTAAACTACAACAGATTCAGATTTATACAAAAATACAAACTTATAGAGCTAAATACAACAAAAGTGTTAAGAGAACATAAAACAAACTTTCATAGATTTGTGTACAGAATTAAGGGATAAACATTATTTACAGTATTGCTATTTACATTATATTACTCTATAGTTACTATATTTACATAACATATGACTAAAACTACTAACATTATTTAATTATTTATTGGGTCATGGATGACGCTACATTTTTGTGGTCTTCCATAAATTTGAATAGTAATAAATTAATTGATATTACGTCTTCATTGAAATCAGATTATTATACCAAATTTTATCCTGGAATCAAATTTTTGTGTGTAAGTTGAGATTCTTTCTTATAAATAATTTTAAAATATGAATACTCCAACATTCAACCTAATCGAAGGTTTCTTTGTTTATTAGGTGGTATTTCTTAAATTAATCACTCATTTTTACTTCACTGCGAGGTCATTACTGACGAGCTGTGGCTAAATAGGATCGGATCGGGTTGGGACTAATGTAGGCACTGAAGTCGACCGCTGTCGGTCAAACGAAATCGGGTCTGATCGGATCGGGAGAATTACGGGTCCAATGTAGATGCAGCCTTAGCCGTGTCTTAAATACCCGAAAACGTCATGCGGGAGTGGAATAAAATTGCCATCTCAAGGTAAGCTGCTCGTTTTCGGTTCCAGCTGATGGGATTATTTTCAACTGATCGAAGGTGTTAGGGCTGAGATGGTTTTCCTGATTGGAGGTATTTCAGCTGATGGGAGTTAGTTCATCTGATCGACGGTGTTTAAATTAATAAGAGATTGATCAGCTGATGGAAGATTTTTCAGCTGATGTAAACCGATGTGACAATGACATCAATAATTGATCTACAGGAAAAAGAAAGGGCTTATTCTTTAATGAGTCAAACTTTACTTTACCTCAATGTGCTGAATTTTACAAAAATGTCTAAAATGATGGACGTTTTGCCAAATAAAACTGAACTAGGGTTTTATAATATTGTAGGAATGATACCTATGAACTTGTTAAGCCCTAGAATTCTCTAGAGATATTACAGGGCTTCGTTAAACTATTTATCAAAGGAATCTGATTAAATTCCCAGCCTTACCCCTTGGTCTCCTTTACCCTAACGCCTACATGAAGTGTGCTAAAATCCATTCGAAGTAGAGTTATAATAGGTCACTGACCAATCATCGCCCAGCCCAAAACACTCGACAGAAAAATTTGAAATTTTGCATGAACACTCCCTTTGGGATGTAAACACTCGCTAAGAAAGGCTTTTTTGATATTTCATTTTTGAAGTATTTTTCGATGAGTTTAAATTTTTAGTTGTAAAGGGAACATTCTCGCCTTAGCAGTATGCGTTGCTAGGACGATAACAGAACAGCTGTTACCGTACTGTATCTATTTCTTAGTATTATTTTTAATTGCGGCTAATTTTAACTATGGTCGCAGTCCTTGAATTACAAGAAATAAACTGTCCCTCATAGAGTTTACGCTATGAGGGACAAAATCACTATTTGAATTGAGGTACATTTCAACTTTTCTCCCATAGAGTTTTCCTGGTGATGGTGAACCCTTGCATAGCCTCCTCACCCATCAGCATCCCCAGTCACAACACTTCTTGGTAATGTTCGCAAATATAATGGGTGTTTCCAAATGACATCCGATAAACATAATTTTTTAAATTTTAACGTTAATTT
The DNA here is from genome assembly GCA_946811695.1 of Gonocerus acuteangulatus. Lineage (NCBI taxonomy): Eukaryota > Metazoa > Arthropoda > Insecta > Hemiptera > Coreidae > Gonocerus > Gonocerus acuteangulatus. The sequence continues at coordinate 25,379,736 of OX328126.1, forward strand.
ATTATTGACAACGAATTTTAACCTTTACTGATATAACTCCTGTTACTGGTAACCTATAGATAACGGGTTATTTTGATGATGCATTATTTAACGCAATAAAAGAACTACTTATCTGCCGTGACGATGCACGGGCATCCAGCTAGTAGATTTATATAGAGATTATTTCAAAAAAGTATACTTGATACGCTTTCGATCGATAGGACTCTATATGAGATGAAGAAAGTTGGCCGTTGGGGCGATAAGAATTCATGAATTGATTGGAATTCGGCTAAGAGAAAACGTCAAATTTTCAGAAAAATCATCATCAGAAAGATCATGTTGGCGTGGTTCCTTTCATATCCCTAGTGCCATTATTAAAGGAATAGAATCAGTTATTCTTAGGTTTTGATCTTTCGTGAAAAACATAAAATAAAATCTCAAAGAGAAGGGATATAAATTTTAAGCACTACAAACAGGAAACTGATTCTATCATAAGCAGAAATTACTCCATTCCCTTACTTAACGTTTGCTCTTGGAAACATAACGATGGTTCTCATTTCATGGCCTTATTTTACTAAAATACTCATTTTACTGTTCAATGCAATTAAAAAAAAACGCAACAACCACATAAAATGTTGAGAAAACTTAGACCCGAACCCGTTGAAAATAACAGAAGTAACAATATCGAAGTTTCTAGAACTTATTTCTCCGATTGACGTAGCCCCATCGAAAATTACATCGGAATATTTTTTTTTTGTAGTCGAATGTTTTCCTTCCACTTATCAAGATTTCGAGATATTTTAGAAAATATCTTTTTTTTTTTTTTTTTTTTTTTTTTTTTTTTTTTTTTTTTATTTACAGAAATATTACAATCTACAGTATATGTATTATGTAATTTGACATAGGTATAGGTATAGCTTGACCACGCCTCAGGTGCCACCAGTTGTCAACCGAATACCTTCCTTTAGGAAGGATTCTAGGATGACCTGGAGTTACCTTACGCCATCCAACCACACTCTGCGACTAGCAGGGAGGATTGGAGGCGAATGAGGCGTGACCTGTGATATCACGAGGAGAGAAGATATCCATCGATATCACTCTCAATTATCATTATTACAATCACACTGATTTTTGAGCACTTCACGACACTTCACTGCGTTAGTAGATCCCGGGGCCACTTCCTATGAAGACGTCTGGGTGGAGAGGAAGGATGATTGGTGCTGGATAAGGATTGGGCTATAGGATTAGGATGATTAATCAATTTACTATGGAAAGATGAGAAGCGGATAGGGATTATATCTTGGACAAAGGGAATATTTAGGTCATTATGGAGGGTGCGATTCGAAACATAATAAGGAGCATTAACTATGGTACGTAGGATTTTGGATTGGAATGTTTGGATTCGGTGGATGTTGGAATGCTTGGCTGTCCCCCAGAGTTCGATTCCGTAAGTCCATATCGGTTTTATTAATGAGTTGTAGACAGTTAGTTTGTTATGTACGGTTAAGTGTGATGTTCGATTTAGTAGTCTGTATAGTTGTCCGAATCGTCGATTGAGTTCTTGCCGTTTATGTTTAATGTGTGCGTTCCAAGTTAATCGTGAGTCAAGGTAAAACCCAAGGTATCGGACGGTGTTGGTTATAGGTAAAGGATTGTCGTTGAAGGAAACAGTAGGACAGGTTTTACGTCGAAGGGTGAAGGTTATTTGGTGACATTTTTCGACGTTTATCTTGATGCGCCACTTTTTGCACCACTGTTCAATTTGGGTTAAATGGGATTGTAGGTTCTGGGAAGCTGTGTCTGGATTTATGTGGGGTGAAAGGATGGCCGTATCATCTGCATACGTGGCCAAGAGGGTGTCAGGATGTGTTGGAATGTCAGCTGTATATAGGGTATAAAGGATGGGACCGAGGACACTACCCTGAGGAACTCCCGCTTCCACAGGGAAATAATCTGAGTAGGCTGTTCCATGCCGGACTTGGAAAAACCTGTCTGAGAGATAGGAGCGAAGGATTAGGTAAAGGGTGCTGGGAAGGTGGGTTATTAGAAAATATACCAAGATCCCAAAACTTTTCATTTTTTTTTAATACTTCCTGACCTACAAACTCAAACAAAATTTAAATATCTTTGATAAGATGAATGTCACGCTACGATTATCTTCGTAGAAATTAGACGAATTAAACGTACCTTTTAAATTAGACGAATGATTTTGCTTAATATATACATACTAGCTGAATACTCGTGCTTCGTCACGGCAGATAAGTAGATATTTTATTGCGTTAAATAATGCATTATCAAAACAAACGCTTCGATATCATTTTCCGCAGTTTATTGTGGTATGGTTCCCGTCATACCATATGTTATTATAGTTATGACTGTGAAAGACCTGGGAAATATATCTTTATCAACTATCAAAACTGCATGTACGTAGTTTTAGAGCTTGTGCACCAGAGGGAACTTGTGTCACCCTTCCAGTCTTAACCCTAAGGCCCCTTCATTGGCAAGAGTGACACATTTTCAATTGAGTTTTATTTTGGGTTGTGTCACTTTAGAAATACTAGTGCGATCTACTTATAGAAACAGTTTAAAGAAATTGTTCTACGTTGTTATTGGCATTGATAGGTAATTGGAAATATTGATCATAGTCAAACAAAACCAAGTCCTCCACATGGTGTCTTCTACCACTAATGAAAACGGACATGATTTTATTTTTCATGTCTTATTTATGGGAACAAGACATACTGCCATATGCCATTATATGGATCGAAAAATCCACAATAAGAGCATATTGTTTAGTAAATTTAATAGAAAAATGGACTTGGTGTATTTTACCGCCTGGGTACCATTATGATCTCATCTGAAAGACTCAAACACAGGTTAATGGATCTAGATTTTTAACCCTTGAATATGAACATATCCATTACAGTTTAAAGAATGTATTTTAATAATTTTACTTCTTCTAATACAATAACTTAAAATAAATCAATCCAGTCCAATAACCTGAGTTACGATTTAAACCTATCTTCATTCCAGCGAAAGTAGACTTCTTGGTTCAGTTTTATTGATCCAACCACAATATCTATATCCTGTGGTAATTAGCTAAAAACTAAGAATGAATAATAATTATAAGACTCGAAGGGCCCATTAATTAAGTGCTTAGTTATAAAAGCCCGGAGCCTGATAAAGTGAAATAGGTTCTAGCTTTTCATTTTGGCCCTCCATTAAAATTAAGATTAATGTGGGAGAGAAAAGTATAGGAAAAAGCATTTATATCCGCCTTCGGCTTTACGATAAGAACTTCTGGGACCAGCTGATCTTAAATAATGTTCACAATTTTTTTTTTAATTTTATTTAAAATTTAATCCTGACTGAGAACTTGAAAAATGCTCGCAATTCTATGTTGACTGATTGTATTTTGTATTTATAAAGCCTCGGAATGAGAAAAATAAGAAAAATTAAAAACAGAAAAAAATTGACCTTGGTAAATTTAAATGTATTATAGAAAGTTTAAAATATTTAGATATGCTACGAATATCCCTGATTCTCCGTGGTTTTTACAAAGGTTGGTGACCAATAAATATCCCAGTGCTAATGGACTTATAAATGGATTTCTCGTAAAAAATGATAAGCCCTACGATTTTATATATTGCAACATTGCACCAGAATTAAAAATTTGACTAAAACTAGTAGATAGCCACATAGTACGGCCAAAAAAAGTCATCATTTGATCATGGTTGTTTAGAAAGTGTAGTGACGAATAAATAGCTGAATGTTAAAGAATTTTGGACCTTGAATAAATTATAAGCCTCAGAATAATATATTTTTTAATAACTTAACTACGAAGTTTTTATTAACCAATCTACCAATATTTAAACAACAGTGAACGTTAGTAACCAATTGTTTAATACTATAACCATTCAATATATACCTTAGTTTTCCATCAAAACTAATTTTTTTCTTTCGGTTAATACGTAAAATTGATATTTCAATAATAATTTTGTATAAAAGTACTTTGAGGTTGCTGGTAGAGAAGGAAGATCTTTAGTTCATGCTGAGCGCTTCATAGTAGCAAGAGCTACTGAAAGCGCACATCGTGAAAAATAAAATCTGATTTTGTGAAGGAACTGGACGTATTTTATTTTACTAAATAATTGTGTATGATGGGATTGCTTTATTTATATTACCTAGAATAACCTAGGAATCAGAAAACGCAACTATTTTGAAGAAAAATTGAATCTAGGTTGGTATTCTTAATATATTTGGTATTCATCCAAAGACTCAAAAACGCTCTCCAAGCGTGACTTGAACCAGCATCTTCTACACGGAGACCCTTGATTGGCAAAAACAAGAATGACGTGGTGCCTCATTTCGTTTTCATTTAATGACTCCGTTAAGTTTATAGTGCTTTTTAACTGCTCTTTCTTTCAAGTCGTAATATTCTTATTAAGGATATAATAAAAATAAAACCTGTTTCTTTTTTTCTTCATGTCAAGAAGTACTAAGAAAGTTTTATGATCCTTGACTGTTAAAAAGAGAGAGCTTTTTGCATTAGTTTGATAGTTGCCCTAGAGCAAGATACAAGATCCGCCTTAGTAAAATTAACCGAGGTTTTAGAGCTGATGGGGGGCAGGGGTGGGGGGTTGAATTCTTCTTTCCCATCACGTTTAAATTGTGCCCGGTTTTATGAGCCGTGAAATGGGTTTCCTCATCCTCTAATTTATATGTAAGCTGAGGCTTAAACAGGAGCCCTTCCGCTCAATTCTGGATCTCTTGAGGTCATCGCTTTTTCTTGAGTCGGGCTTCTCCGAGTTTTTTTTTTTTACGAGTTAAAAGGAAATCGAACTTCGTTCTTGCTACTTCTTGTGTATTTCTTACGTGTTCGAGCGTGAAATTCGATTCTGCTCGCTTTGTGACTTTCTGTAACTATAAACTATGAGATTTTACAATTTCTGACAGACAAAAAAACTGGAAGGATGTAAACAAGCAGTGGGTGATGGACTTTCAAGAAAATGCAAAATGAATGAAATGAATTCGCCACAATGAGAAAAAGTCCGACTCGCAGGAACTGCCTTATCATAGCGCGGTTCCATTCATATCCCTAGTGTCATTTTGTATACATAGAATAGAAACAGTTATTACTTTGTTTAGTGCATTCTTAATGTTTACATATTCCAAAGAAAAGCAATATTGTCGGCAAGGCACGAGAAATTATTCTAAGCGGAAATTACTCTTGCCGCCGTTTCAAGTTTCGCTCTACAAAGACTCTACTACGAATATGTCTGTGATGTATGCAGCGTTATTTGTGGAGTTCTCGATTTCGTAGAAGGTAGAAAAATAATGTCTCTCCACTGTTTTTCAAAGTATTTATTAGCAAAAGCTTTTCGAGAACATGGTTCTCATCGTCAGTGCATCTACAATTTTCACAAAAACACGCATATATTAATTAAAGAAATATTTATAAGTATTCTTATTACTAAAGCTATGACAAATATTAATTACAGAAATATTTATAAGTATTCTTATTACTAAAGCTATGACAAATAATGTTACCTATTACTCCACCGGTAGTACTGCTAACAGCCTCTCCGAACAGGTGTGAGGTAATGAGACTATTCCGGGTGAGCAGAGTATATATATTGACGTTGGATATTGGAGATCACAAGAATCAAGGTTGTTGAACCAGAGACCACTGAACTTTCTGTTGGAGACAGTGTATGGGGAAGGATTATGTCGGGTTGTTTGATACCATTAAGAAAGAATTAAATAAAGCTAAAACATACATACCCACTGAACTTAATACCTTAAAATCAATATCCAGGAAAATTAAAGATCACCAACTTACTCTTACCAAAGCCGATAAAGGCAACTCTACAGTAATCCTTTACACAACTGACTACAAAAATAGTATGTACGACTCCATTAACGATAATAATCTTGAACCTATGAACAGAGACCCCACCAATAGTTATAATCTTATAGTTAGACAATTCGTTAACAATCAATGCACACTTTTTTCTAACAAAGACACATTTCACATGAAACATCCAAACCCACAACCGCCCAGACTCTATGGACTTTTGAAAATACACAAACCACCACCCTTTCCTATTAGACCAGTTGTTTCCTACACAAACACATCTGTGAGTAAACTATCCCGCTCTTTGAACAATCTGTTCCAACAGAAAATTCAGTGGTCTTCTAATTACTCCATAAAAAACACCGGCGAACTCATTAATAATATAAGAGATATCAGACCTCCCAAAAATGCAATATTAGTATCATTTGATGTAAAAAACTTATTCTCTAATGTGCCAACCACAGAAGTTAAGATAATTTTAGAAAACCTTATCAACAATTCAAAAAACGGTAACCTCTTTAAATACGAACTTATAGAAGCGTTTAACATATGTATCAACCACAATTTCTTTAAATTTGATAACAAATATTTTAAACAACATGAAGGACTCCCAATGGGCTCGAATCTCTCCCCCTTGCTAGCCGATATCTTTATGAATAACTTAGAAAATAAATATTTAAACCCAAGTTTTAACATAAATAAACATATTAAATTTTACTATAGATACGTGGACGACATAATTTGTTTATGGGAAGGTACTCGGAGACAGTTAGATATGTTTTTGAAACACATAAACTCATTTCACCCAAAAATCCAATTCACGATGGAAATTATGGACAATAACCGTTCTATAAATTTCCTCGACATAAACATAACCATTACCGACAGTAATAAATTCGACTTTAAAATTTACAGGAAACCCACTCACACTGATGCAATAATACACTCACTTTCTAACCACCATATCTCTCACAAATTAGCGGCATTCCACTCCATGATAGATAGATTGTTCAAAATTCCAATGTCCCTAGAAAATTATCAAAGTGAAATAAATACAATTAAACAAATTGCGTCTAACAACGGCTACTCACACAAAATTATAGACAAACTTATACGTAATAAGGAAAAATCTCTGACTCTTAAAGTTGTTTTCCCGACACTAACGCCAATAAATTCTAATACAAGGTACATTTCGATACCATATTTAGGACCAATTTCCGAAAAATTAAAAAACATTTTGAAAGACACAGCCAAAGTTTCCTTTAAGAATACATTTAATACCAAAAAGTCATTATCACACACTAAAGATGAAATAAAAGAATTTGATAAAAGTGGAATTTACCAATTAGAATGCTCGTGCAAGAAAATTTACATTGGGAGAACATATCGCAAGTTCTCACAAAGAATAGACGAACACGTTAAAGCTATACACAACCACAACATTCACTCAAATTTTGCAGAACACATCAAAAATACAGCACACCAATTTAACACACAAACGGGAATCAAAATTTTAAAAAACATAAATTATTCTAAGAAATCCAATTATCATGAAATGTTAGAAATAGAAAAGGCCATTCACCGTAATAAAGATTTATTACTAAACGAACAAATAAACTTCCCAACATCAGACCTTAGGAAAATTTTCATATCCCAACAAAAGACACCATCCCTCGGACCCACCACCTGACAGACCCGTCATCCCTTACTCTGACACCTTCAGACTGACTACCCCTTCACACACATGACATCAAACAACCCGACATAATCCTTCCCCATACACTGTCTCCAACAGAAAGTTCAGTGGTCTCTGGTTCAACAACCTTGATTCTTGTGATCTCCAATATCCAACGTCAATATATATACTCTGTTCACCCGGAATAGTCTCATTACCTCACACCTGTTCGGATAGGCTGTTAGCAGTACTACCGGTGGAGTAATAGGTAACATTATTTGTCATAGCTTTAGTAATAAGAATACTTATAAATATTTCTGTAATTAATATTTGTCATAGCTTTAGTAATAAGAATACTTATAAATATTTCTTTAATTAATATATGCGTGTTTTTGTGAAAATTGTAGATGCACTGACGATGAGAACCATGTTCTCGAAAAGCTTTTGCTAGTAAATACTTTGAAAAACAGTGGAGAGACATTATTTTTCTACCTTCTACGAATATGTATCTAATTGACTTAACTATGATAGCTTTACTATCATATCCATTTTAGTGTTAAATGCAATTAAAAACTCTAAACTACTCACTTTACTATTAAATGCAATTAAACAAAATAAAATTGTACAAGAAAATGAGAAAGCAGTGTTATTTTTTTATGTACTACGCCACATACAACCACAAAATATAATTATATTTCTACTATAGTATTTGGCTGCGTGACTTACTATAGGATCTTGCAGTGCACTTTATTTGAATTATGAAGTGTAATAAAAGCCTACCTGAAGCCTGCCTAGTACCTGGCCAGGGCAGATGTCTGACTCTACAAGGAGAATGTTTACATTTTCAGCAGATTGTCCGACTCCCAGGAACTGCGTCATCTTAAGACGTAACCGTTCCCATCCATAGTGTCGTGTCATTTGGACAGCTTAAAATAGAACTAAAATTTTTTTTTTTTTTTTTATTTCATGAAAATTGTTAACACCCACAGGTTAGAAGCGAAAATTATCAAAATATAAAATCAATTCAAAATATAAACACGCTTCTCAATTACTTGTCATGTTTTATTGAAAAAAAAACAGAGATAAAAAAAAAAGAAGAGGAGTAGATACAATTATTAGTTTGTTTCAACTTTTCGTGAAAAATTATAAATACGTTTTCCATTTTCTTATCTTGTTTTACTCCTACTAGAAGCAATAATAAAATAACAAGAAATAAAAACAGACAAAAAGAACAGTTCAAATAAACGAAAGTTTTATTACTTTCTTCAGAATCTTTTCTGTAGAGCATTTAGTAAGCTTTCTAATGGTAACCTTCCGCTTACCTTGATTCTCAACCGTTTTCAAGATATTAATGAAAGTACGGCGCTAATGACCTAGATGTAGATGCGCCGTAAAAAAAAAAAAAAAAAAAAAAAAAAAAAAAAAAAAAAAAAAAAAAAATTAATGAAAGTATACGAAGTTCCCAAAACTTTTCATGTCTGTTAATAAAATATTTTATTCTAACCCTTCCTTATCTCCAAACGTAACCCAAATTTCAACATATTAGTTTTGATGAAATTCGAACATGTAGAAAATGTTTCAACTGAATCCCATGATTTTAAGTATCCAAACCAAAAACGTTATTCAACAACTATTTTTCCAATTTTCTCGAAAACGGTTAAAGCTATCGCATTAAGAATGGTTTCATTCGTTTTCCTAGGCCCAGAAACCTATAAAACGAGTACTTGCAAGCATATGAAGTAAGCGGAACGATTTTTTTCGCGCGACATTCGATCCAAAAACCATGTTCCGGTGGGCGGATTCTGCTGGTTAACGAACTTGACCTTTCAAATTAGACGAACGATTTCTGTACCAAATTTCATCAAAATCGGACCATTCGTCAGGGACCTAGAGAGCGAACAGACAAATATATATATATATATATATATATATATATATATATATATATATATATATATACAAATATATACAAATTTGAACCACCGTCATTTTCGGTCTATAGGGGTTCTGAAACGCAGGGTGTTTGAAACCTGCTACCACCAATAGACTACTTACCTGGCAGCGGTCTATTGAAAGAAGCGTGGTAAATGTGAAGAGGAAGGATAGGATCAGGAATATGACTTTAAGGAATATAACTGGACTGACAGATATCTCTTCATACGTTACTTCGCTGAGTTGAATTGGGCTGGACATCTGATGAGAAGGCAAGACGAGACAAGGTCCCAAGAAGTGGACGGAGAAGGTGGACGCCATACGACCGGAAAAGAAACCGGTGTAGAGAAGCTAAAAGATGGAGAGGCTGTTTCAAAGAAAAGGCCGGACCGCTGTGGTGGAGATTGGCGATGGTTCGCCAGACATGGAAATATAAAGGAGCAGACTATCTTAGCGACTTCCGTTTCCCTATAGGCTGGAAGTGTAGACTACTACTGAAAAGGAAGGCCTTCATCAACATTTGTTGTTGGTTATCATTCAATGGTTTTATTTCCTATTATTTTATTACTTAATTGTTTAATTTGTAAAATTATTCCAATAACTCTAAATATTTCTTGATGAAATAAAAGGCTATTTCATTCATTCATTCATGGTCACCTAACCGGTATCATTGTTTTTCCTACATTTCCTAGGCATTAATTGTTGAAGAAAGAAGCTCAAGAGCATTCAGATGTTTTCAAAAAATGTGTTTTTTATATTTGCATCCCATTATTTTGATATTTATTTGGAATTAGGATGAATATACAAGGTCTTCAACGACATAACTACCTTAAATGCTTATTCAAACTGCGATTAGTTTCCTGAAAAGTATTTTTTACCCATTTTGGACAGAATTTGTCTACTTCTAACATTATAAAAATCTAATATCTAAACGGTTTTTTTTTAAAGTGATTTAGATGAATATATTCAGATCTACTCAACCCATTTTGTTAAACTTTTCAAAACATATAAAATAATTTAGCTTCATGAATATATGACTAAGATGTATAGTAGAAATATTAAAAAATAAAAACAAACGCTTATTTAGAAATTTCACCTGTTAAGTCAATGCATAACTAAGGAAAAAGGAATTCCTAATAAATTCACTTGAAATATCACTTTTTTTTTTTTCCTACGACGCTACAACCCGATCCATATTCATATTTATGGGAGTCCTGAAGTGGTATTGAGGCATCAAATTGTGGAGCAAAGATGGGTGAGGGATAAAAGAAGATGCAAAATGTCAAACATAATACAAAAATGTTTTGTATCACCTGCCATTTCAATGAAAAATAAAACGTTGTTTTAAAACACAAATTTGGACATCGTGTTTTATTTCCTTACTTACTACGGCGTTACAACCCGATGTCGAGTCTTGGCCTCCTCCAACAGCTTCCTCCAATTGTCTCTATCCTGTGCTGAAGCCATCCAATTTCTGACCCCCAGGATAGACCTAGCATCCTCTGCCACAAGGTCACACCATCTCAATCTTGGTCTTCCTCTTCTTCAGCTCCCGTAGAGAGGTTCAGTGAGGAGTTTCTTCGGAATGTCCCCCTCGACCATTCTTGCTACGTGTCCAGCCCATCTTAGTTTACTCATTTTCATTAACTGGACTATGTCTGGCTCCCCGAATAGTCCATACAGCTCTTGGTTAGTTCGACGCCTCCATTGTCCAGCTACTTGTCTGCCTCCATATAGTCTCCTCAGAATCTTTCTCTCAAACACCATGAGATCGTGCTCTCAGGATTGAGAGGTTGTCCAAGACTCAGAGCCATACAGAAGGACTGGCCGAATAAGAGTTTTGTACAAGTGGAGCTTAGTCTTTCTGGATAGGGCATGGCTAGAAAACTGTTTCCGTACGGTGAAATAGCACCGGTTGGCTACTAATATCCTTTGCTTTATTTCCATATCTGGTTTATTCTGGCTTGTCACAAGCGACCCGAGATAGGTGAATTCAGCCACTTTCGATACGCTGTATTGCCCCATCTGTACAACTTCTCCCGGCCTAGGATCCTCCTCTGTAACCAGGTACTTCGTCTTTTCTGCGTTCACTTCAAGGCCAAGTTTCCTCGCAGGGCCAACCAGAGCGAGAAATGCTTCGGTGACATCCTTCAGAGAGCGCCCAATGATGTCTACGTCATCCGCATAGGCCAGAAGTTGTACGAGCCTACCAAAGATTGTACCTCCGACCTGTATCCGTGCCTTCCTAACTGCATATTCCAGTGCCAAGTTGAAAAGGAGAGAAGCCAGTGCATCTCCCTGACGTAGTCCTTTCCCGGCAATGAACTCACTGGATCTGCTCCCGTTCACTAGCACCATACATCTCACGTCTTTCATCGTCAATTCAACTAGACTTATGAGATCCTGAGGGACGTTGAGCTCACTTAGTGCCGTATAAAGTTCTTGTCGGTTTATACTATCATAGGCAGCTTTGAAGTCGACAAAGAGGTGATGTGTCCTAATATTATATTCACGACCTCTCTCAAGAATCGTCCTTAGGCTGAAAATCTGGTCAGTTGTGGACTTGCCCCTTCTAAAACCACACTGATAAGGGCCTAACTCCCTCTCTGCATAAGGCAAAAGGCGCTGGAAAACAATATTTGAGAGGATCTTATAGCCACTAGCAAGCAGGGATATTCCTCGGTAGTTACTACATAGCAACTTGTCCCCCTTTTTATGGATAGGGAAAATTAATGATTTGTTCCAGTCTGAGGGCAACTTTTGGACTGACAATATAGTTAGTAGCAGGTCCTGCAATAGTTTAACCAGCTCACTTCCACCACACTCCAGCTTCTTGCTCTAATGGGTGTGAGCCATCATTAAGTAAGGATTCGTAATGTCTCCTCCACTGTGCTAAGACTTCCTCCTTATTAGTAAGAAGGTTCCCATCATCATCTTTGCATAAACTTGAAATATCACTATACATAAAATATTATAACGTACATTGTTGTATATTTAAACAAATTCAGTTGCTATTGACATATTTCATTTAGTTAAAAACCTTTTCGATATACCTTTTAAAAAAACAATACAGAAAAATACTTTTTGGAGCGAAATTTCAATGGTAGGATCTTTTATAGTGCAGATATATTTCCACATATATTAATTTCTGATAGAATCTTGTTGAAGAACATTGTCCCCTTAACTAGTAATACGTACTTTGATGATGTCTGTGCTATATGGCCCTATTGAATTAATTGCACATTATGCAAATTCCTAACTACATCTTGCTGCAGTAATTCTCTGCAAGTGGTCGTTTAGGATTCCTCTCCTTGTCCGGATACTTCTTCAGATGTCTGTTGACACGATAGCGGCCACAGTTTTTTTCTTCTTTTCGACAAAACAAACTATTGAAAGAGTTAGTAAGTCAGCAAAATTCGTCCATCCGGAGTTGGGGTTAATCCGGACCTAAATTGTTAATTTGCCGCAATTTTTAATTAATTGGGAAGGACCTCAGTATACGTAGTGAATATCTAAAGATAGATACGTGTTTGGCTTTGGTTTGCCTGGATTTTTAGGGCTAACTTTATAGGTTGTAATTTCCTGATTAATTATGTTTTTTAAGTAATGTATATACTACAATCTCGTAATAAGTATCCAATCATTTATATACAACAAATACTCAGGGGTATTTTCATCGGCGAAAAAATGAAAATATATAGAACCCAAAAATGATCCCCGAGACGAGGTCAGCCTCGCATTTAATTTATATTTATATTTTAATTTTTTTGTCAACGTTTACATATTTATTTTTCCTTTATATATGCATTTTTCTTAGTGAATAGTCTTTTTATTTTTATTTATTTAATTTGATTTAATTTTTTTACAATAATGCAAAAAATACATTTCCAGTAAACTATTAAAAGATTTTTGTTGTGCCTTTTCCGCATATTTAACTATCTTGGAAATATAATCTGCTTATTCCCAATGCATACTCACTAAATTGCTTTTACACTTGAGTTGCTTGCACGGTTTTAACCGGTCAGAATATTTTATACGAATAACTGGAATATCACAATTATTTATCGCTTCCCAAATGAAAATGGAGTTATCTTGGGTTGTTTTTCCCATGAGAATTTTATTAAATTTACTTTGTTTGGTAGATTTGCGGCGATAAACTTCATGGACACGAATAATCTAAATGCAGATTGCGACTAACAAGATAGTGCAGTAGTGCATGCAAATGTTGTCTATTTATTTATCAGAAGTTATTTCTATTCGGTATCTAATTAACTATTTTGTTACTTTTTACATTTCCAAGACTTAAATCGCTTTTCACGGCAGTAATTAACTTCTCCTTTCACCGTTTAAACCCTGGAACCTAATATCCCCCCTGATAATAGTAAATGTTAGAACGTCGTAGCCTTTATTCCGTAAAAAAATAAATAGAAAAGAGGTAAATGGTTTAATAATAGGTATAACAGCGTTTCCGAACCTTTTTTTGTTGGCGTTCCTCTTGGTAGTTCATCATGGCAGGTAGGTCATTTATAGCATTTTCTATGCTAATCTATATATATATATATATATATATATATATATATATATATAAATCACATGTCTGTTTGTTCCTTATAAAAATCCACACGGTTTCACCGATTTTGACCAAACTTGGAACACTGGTAGGTCTTGATCCGGGACGTCTCCTAGGCTAGGTCAGGAACGTCTACCAGCTGTTTGTCTGTATGTTTGTTCCTTATACAAATCCACACTGTTTGACCGATTTTATCCGAACTTGGCACAGAGGTAGGTCTTGATACAGGGAGTGTCGTAGGCTAGATCAAAATCGTCTACCAGCTGTCTGTATGTTTGTTCCTTATACAAATCCACACTGTTTGACTGATTTTAAGCAAACTGGGCGCTATGCAGATCTTGATCCGGGGAGTGTCATAGGCTAGGTTAAAATCGTGTAGGACTCACAATTCGGAGGTCACGGGTTCGAAACTGTGAGCCCAAACAGTTATTTTGCGTTATTAGATTTTATATTACTTATTTGGTTTCTAATTTATTTTTGCTTTTCTAGATGCATAGAGTAGGTGTAGCATGGCACGCCGGGGAACAGCTAGTAAGATGTAGAAATGATGCCATTTCTTCGATATTTATTAAACCAAGGCTTATGGCGTTGATGACTCAAACACTGACGGGCCTTAAAAAACAAAACTGCTTACCAGTAATAATTTTTTTTGTTGAGGCAATAATTTTAGGTAATAATATAAACAAATCAAAAAGTCTTCAGTTTCTCTCAGGCCCGGATATAGATTTTCTGGGGTTAAGAGTTTGACTACTAAGGTGAGAGAAGGGGCTATGCATTAAATTCAGTCGTAATAACTAAAGCGGACGACTGTTAGGGAAAGGAGACCACTAGATGTGGACGGACAGGAGCCGAGATTCTAGTGGCGAGACAATTAAATGTAAGAGGAGGATATCTCGTTAGTGGAGTAACAACCTGACGGTTCCTTGTTACAGTTACTAGTGGTCACTACAAGACAGCAACAGTTAGTTCTAGCTACGGTAGCTTTATGCTCTTTCCCTCTCTCTATTGTATATACAAACTTTTTAACATTTACTACTGACCGTTTTACCCTTAAGAAGTTTTTATCGCATTTTTTAAAATTCTGTGTTCAGTTTAGCACGCTCTATTTCGTTACGTTTTTTTTTTTGTTTTTTTAGCGCGGTTCCTCCCTTCCTCCATAGGGAGGAAATCCGCTTATGAGGTTGACCTCATGACGCAATCCGGAAGTGCCGACACGAAAATTTCATTTATCAGATCCCATATATCAATAATATAACCGTGGTTCAAATTTGTATATATATATATATATATATATATATATATATATATATATATGTATATATATATTTGTCTGTTCGCTCTCTTGGTACGAGACAAATGGTGTATTTTGAAAGGTCAAGTTCGTTAACCAGCAGAATCCGTCCATCGAAAGATGCTTTTTGGAGCGAAATTCGCGTGAAAAAAAATCGTAAAGCTTACGTTTTCGAGATCATATGCTTGCAGGAAATTGTTAGTTTTGCTCTTTTGAACGGGTTTTTGTATCTGTTTACCAAAAGTTTTAACTGGTTGTTTCTCATTTTAATTGCATTTAACAGTTAAACGAGTATTTGATCAAAACAAGGTAGGAAAATATGAAACATTGTTATAGTGCGTCCAAGAGCGAACGTGGAGAAGATGGGGGAAGTCTCCATGATACTGCCTTAAATCTATTTTCTCTTCGAGATTTTATTTTATATTTTTCACAAAAGATCAAACCCCACTAATAACTGCTACTATCCCTGTACTAATAGCACTAGAGATATGAACGTAACCGCGCTAAGATGACAATTCGTGCGAGTCGGATTTTTTCGAGTTTATATATGTCATACAAATTATTTTTTCCCTAGTCTTATTAGGAGTTATGGATCAGCAGGAGTCTACTGTATTTTAATATATATATATATATATATATATATATATATATATATATATATATATATATGTATATATATGTATATATATATATATATATATACATATATATATATATATACATATATATAATACTCAAAAATTTCTGAGGCGGGAGTGTAGAAATGGCCTATGGTCTTTGATACCCTTGGAATTGTGGCAGCTTTTTGCCAATTAGAAAGATTTCGGGAACCATCTGTGACAGATTTAGGATCCCCCCCCCCCCGATGAGTCGGTTATAATTTTTTCCCTCTGCTGGAAGGCTTGATCAAAAGGAAGTAGATCTGGTATTGACTAATAGGTCAAGAGAGACAGCGAAGAGGGGAGGGGGATTCGAATGCAATTATTTGACCAATTAAACGTTCTCTTCTCTTGGACTGTAAAAGTGGAAGCAATTAAAGTTCTTGCTTTTATCAGTCGCTTGACGAGAAGTAATCAATGAACGGCCCTCTTTCATGTGTCGCCGCTTTTCTGTCCCTTAGAACAGAGCTCGCGTTCTGTTTAGAACTTTACCGCTCTCTGATAGTAGTTCAAAGTCTGTTTAATCAGAGCCTTCAAATTGATTACCATGTAATATTTGAAGAGTGTTCTGTCTAGGATTGTAGATTTATAGTCCAGGCGCTGGATGGTGTTGAGTATGCATAATGTGAGGACCGGCAACTATGCTCAAATTCTTTTACTTGATACCCTAAATAATAGAAAATCACATGTTGCCGGCAGCTGTGCTGGTCCCTTTCCCACTCCCCCCGCCCTTCTCTCTACTCGGCACGTTCCTGAGTCATAGCGCTTGGAGTAGTCAGTAGAAAATAATTTGTAGGGCATAACGATTTATTTTTGTGTATTTCATGGGCATATATAAGGGGGGGCTGCAGCCCCCCCCCCCCCCGAAATTTTAATTTGATCGGTAAAAATGTGTCATAAACCCTTAAAAATAAATTAAATAAGATCACTATGTTCATAAAAAATATTTTATTTTGGGTGAAATAGCGTTTTAGTTGTTAAAAACTATTCCAAGTTCTAAATTGTTAGTATTCCATACCCCGGAAATGGTCTCAGCCCCCCCCCCCGAAATTTCCCCAGCCCCTCCCGAAATTATTTTCTATATACGCCCATGGTGTATTTAAGTTTTTTTTTGCAGTCGAGTGTTTTATTAGTTACTTTTATTTAAACAAAAGTGCGGGCAATGTCACTACAAGTGAAATTCTTCATTTCCAAGAAAATATGCAGCCTTGAATACCGGATTATAAAGACAGCAGCTGCTTATTAAATAATAGTCAAAACAATTTACAATTTACAATTTGATAAATTGCTCTGGGTCTTGTGTAGACTGCAATATAGTCTAATAGAAAATAATTAATAATAATAATGATCATCTACAAACTCGATACCAGGATGGACTCCATTTCAACAAATACTATCGTCTGAAACCTCACCTGTTTCTACTGTTGGATTTAGTCCGATCATACCTCAGCCACCGACTTCCAAAGACGTTGTTTATACCGCTATGAAAAATTATGTCAACGTAAGTCTTGCACTCGGTAAAAAATCAGCAGTACTTTCGTGCGACATGGCCATATATCTTATCGCTAAAAACATTAAACTGACAAGTAAAGAGTTTGACAATTTGATATTGAGAATTGGATCGTACCATTTACAAAAAAAATGTTTGCCAATTTTGTAACTCCTTCAGAAAAAGAAAACAAGAGTACTTCTTATAAAAAGTTGCAAGATGCAACAGATACAAGTCACATTCAGAAAACATTTTGTTAGCTAATGAACGTGGCTTTGATACAAAAACTTTAGCATCATTTGAAATTAGTACCTTTTTGAGGCTGAAGATTTCTACAGAAAATTTCCAAAATCAGAACTCGCCCTTGAAATTGAAAACAATGAAAAGTGTGGTACTAACACGCGGCAGGATATTGTAAATCTACCTATTTCAAAAATTTACATTGTTTATGGCATGGCACTTGTTCATCGAATCCAATTAAAAAATTTCAGCACATTTGGTGATTTTGCTGAGGCATTTTTTAATAGAATTCATAATCTTTTTGGGCAGCCAAATGTAGAACGAGTAGACATTGTATTTGACAGATATGATGATATTTCAATAAAATACTTTGAATCAACTTTACGGAGTAAAGCTCAAATAATGAGAAATTTTATAATTTCAAATGAACACACCAAAATCCCAACTAATTGTAATAATTTCTTTGGAAGCACTGAAAATAAATTATAGCTTGTTGGATTTCTATGTACTGCTGCCCCTAGATATGCACAAATAGAAGAAGATTGCGAATTATATATTTGTGGAGGATTTGATGGTCCAAGAAAATGTTTCAAATTACAAGGTTCTTTATTTTTTGAAGTACCTGACTCGAACCCTTTAGAAGCAGATTCAAGGATGTTTTGTCGCATATTTCACGCAGTGAAAATCAAACTTAGCCATATGAAAATTATTAGCGCTGATACAGATGTTTTCATTCTTGAAATTCACTTTTGAACAAGCTTGCACGTCTAGGCTCTTAGGTTTATGGTTCGACGATTCCTATAAGAAGAAATTCATTTCAGGATGTCATCTGGCTGCTCAATCCCTTGGAGAAAATATTTGTGGTATTTTTCCAGCATTACACGCTCTGAGTGGTTGCGATTCTACTAGCAGATTTGGCTCGAAAAAAAAAATGCCACGTAATGTACCCACGACAAATGACCAAGCAACCACTGCCGGAATTTTTGATTCAACCGTTTAAATGTACATCCAATTGTAAGACAATGGCTTGCTCTTGTAAACAATTACATACTGATTGTATTTCTTTATGCAAATGCATAAATAACGATTGTCAAAATAAAACAGATTGATAATTTTAATTTTTCCTTTTATGGTATGTTTAAATTTGATTTTTTTTTAATTAAATAATTTTTTTTATTAATAATTATTGTTTTTAATATTCCTGTTCTTTTTTTACTTAATTAGCTGAAAGTATCTAATCATAAAAGTCAATTGGATATTCTCACTAAAACAATCGTTATAATGATACCAAAGCATGTGTTCAGTCCATTTTTTAGATGTCTAGGGGGGTGGGGTGTAAACAAAAATTGGACCAATACGACACCTGGCAACATTCAGAATCATAATCTGCATGCTTTTCTGAATTCAACCCCATACACCGAATGCGGCCTCACATTTTGCATACTCAACTCCACCCAGCGCCCGGTCTATTAGGAGTAATTTCTGTTGGATGTATAATATCGTCCCGTATTTTTTTTATAGGGCGCATCGACATCTCGGCCAATAGCGCCGACATCCAAGGTGCAGCAAGGAATTTTCTCAACGAGCCATGGGATGAGAAAATTCCTGCCACCGGTGCGCAA
Source organism: Gonocerus acuteangulatus (assembly GCA_946811695.1). Classification (NCBI taxonomy): domain Eukaryota; kingdom Metazoa; phylum Arthropoda; class Insecta; order Hemiptera; family Coreidae; genus Gonocerus; species Gonocerus acuteangulatus. The sequence goes on from OX328126.1 coordinate 25,399,050, forward strand.
TGGGGCAAATGACCGATTTAAAAATAAATGTCACATTTAGAGATAAATACTATTATCAATGTAAACACAAGTGTCTTGGGGTTCAAAAACAGTACACTCACTGTTTTCAAGCAAAAAGGTTGGTGTCCACAATTACTGCAACAAATAAGTCTAGTTTATTAATAAGCTTCTAAACAGTTGTTTGTGCGATAGGGAAGGCTACAAGGTAATCTCCAAGCATGAGCATCAATTTCAATAGTATGTGTTAATATAATTTTTACTATTTAAGTAATAATTAAGAATTTAAAGAAAATAAAATAGTACATGCCTTGCACGTGTTAAATTTAAAAGTATCTAAGTGTACTTAATTTGCAAAACTAGGCTAGATTAAGTACGAATTCAAACAAAAAAATGTTCTCTGGAATAATGGAAGTTGATGCATAATTATTTTGTAACCAACCGTATCCAACATCAATTTTTAGGTACATGCGTGATTCCACGAAATGAGCTGTTTTTCGTTTGGCGGACGAAAGTTAATTTGTCGGACAAAAACGCCGGCGTTTTGAAATTTGTTTTCAACAAATGGACTGTGGATAGTGAAGAGGGAGGTGATTATGATCAAATTGTAAAAAATAAAGCTAAAGGGGGTCTAGTTGCTAGCGCCTTAGATTCATAAGCGGGAGGTGGTGGGTTCGATCCCCACCGGCGACAGGAATTTTTCTCATCTCAGGGCTCGTTGAGAATATTCCTGGCTGCACCCTGAATTTTGGCGCTAATGGCCAAGATTTGTCGATTTTTTTTGCCGTAAAAAAAAAAGAAAAAGAAAGCTAAGGTCAAAGCTTTGCTCGTCCAAATTCAATCTTTATTGGCTCCAAATGTTCACTGCTTATCTCTTTTTAGTGTTTCATACGATTACAAAAGTGACCATAAGTGATCGGAATTTTGCTCTCCTAAATCGGTCATTTGCCCCACTGTGCGATGGGACTCGAACCCACCGTCTGCCGCATGAGTATCTAATGCGTTAGCACTGAACCAAAGGGAGACCCTATCATAATCCCATAAGTAATGTCAGTTTAAGTCGGTGGACTGTAGAAAGTGTCGATTCAAGTTTTTCCGCTACCTCTTAAGGGTTACAACGGAATTTTCTTCTACGGTAGTCTAGGAGTTCGCAGTCAAGTTCTATTGTTCGACCTGTACGATGCTCGTCTTCAAGCTTGCGGTTTGCCGCTCGAAATCGTTCAAACCACCGCTGGAGTAGTCGTTCACTAATGACATTTTTATCAAATACTAGCTGTTACCCGGCGTGCCATGCTACACCTACTTTCTGCATATAGGAAAGCCTAAATAAATTAGAAACCAAATAAGTATTATTAAAATCAAATAACACGAATCTGTAACTGTTTCGAACCCGTGACCTCCCAACTGGGAGTCCTAGACGACTTTGACCTAACCTATAACCCCCCCCCCTTATCAAGACATACATGCCAAGTTTGGTAAAAATCGGTATAAAAAAAAAAAAAAAAAAAAAAAGCACATACAGACAGCAGCTGGTAGACGTTTTTGACCTGGCCTATGACACTCCCCTGATCAAGACCAACCTGTGTGCCCAGTTTGATCAAAATCTGTCAAACGGTGTGGGTTTGTATAAAGAACAAACATACAGACAGACAGATGGTAGCCGTTTTGACCTAGCCTATGGCAATCGCCGTATCAAGACCTACCATTATTCCAAGTTTGGCCAAAATCGGACGAACGGTGTGTATTTGTATAAGGGACAAACATACAGACAGACAGCTGGTAGACGTTTTTGACTTAGCCTACGACACTCCTCAGATTAAGATCCACATGTGTACCGAGTTTAGTCAAAATCGGACGAACGTTGTGGATTTGTATAAGGGACAAACATACAGACAGACAGCTGGTAGATTTTTTTGACCTAGCCTAGGATATTTCACGTATCAAGACCTACCATTATTCCAAGTTTGGTCAAAATCGGTCAAACGGTGTGGATTTGTATAAGGAACAAACAAACAGAAAAACAGACAGACAATGGATTTTTTTATATATAGATTTCTACAAGTTTGCGATAAATTGAAGGAGCATTTTCATCTGAATCGATTTCTCAAAGCACAACATGGCGTAAGCGGTTTACATTTCAATCGAAATCTAAGCACAGGATAAATAAGTTTCACCATCCACAAAACCCTGATAAACAGAAATGCTATAACAAACAAAAAATGTAAAGAAAAATAAATTGAAAAGGAGGGAACATGAACAAAGAATATAAAAAATATACATTACTTAAAAATATACATGACCTGGTTTTTGGCCTACAAACGTTGGTAAATAAAAAATTGTGGACTCTTATATTGGTTTATGGTTACAATTTTTGATATTCTGCTGTTTCATGTCTTGTGTCTGTACATCATCACGTTAAAAGTATGATTATCTTTTTAATAGCCTAATCAACTAATAAAATACTCCTATTATATATTTCCGATATCCACCCATGACGTAATAAGATCATGAATATTGTAGCCCTACCTATAGGTTTATTACTGCCTGATATAGCGGTGGTTGGTAGATGACAGCCTAAGAATTAGTATACCACCTGAGCTTGGAACAGCTATTGAACTAACAATAATGTATGCACACATACACCGGTTATTGTTCTATATGATGTATTATACATTCTACCCAGCTCCTTCCTATCCCTGTATTCTACACCTCAATATCCTTCTAAATCCCAAGCAACCATTAGGCTACATATACATTATATATATATATATATATATATATATATATATATATATATATATATATATATATATATATATATATATATATATATATATATATAACATACATACATACACACATATACACACTGGAAAATAATATATACACTTTTCCTTGTAGTGTCCTCGTTTGACGGTTGAAGGCACGGCTTCAGTCCGTTCTTAGGCTCATGCATCTCCTGTGGCTTAGTTAAAAAATCGAATAACTCTACAGTGGACGAATAACTAATGGTGTAATAGTGCACACGAACTGTAATTTGGCCTTTGGAGAAAAAATATTAGTAGCTGTAATTAATGAAAAAATATCTGCACGTATTTAAAAGTATAAAAATATTTATATGCCCACTCGCTAAGAAAGGTTTTTTTGATATTCAAATTTTTCAAGAGGGGTTTGAATTTTAAGTTGGTTTTAAACAGAGCATGCGTTGCTAGTACGATAACCGGTCTGCTATTATCGTGCTGTATCTATTTCATAATATTATTTTCATTTGCGGTTCATTTCAACTATGATGGCAGACCTTGAATTACTAGAAGTAAAACGTGTCCCTCATTTTGTCATTAGTTTACGCTATACCTGGTTATGTTCGATCCGAGGTAATAATATCCCGAACCCTTGCACAGCCTCCTGACCCATCTGAATCCCCAGGCAGAGCACTTCTTGGTAATGCTCGCAAATATAATGGGTGTTTCCAATTGAGTCTTGGAAACAAAAATTTTTAAATTTTAACGTCCTTTTATTATTGACAACGAATTTTCACTTGTACTAGTTCAACCCCTGTTACTGGTAACCTATAGATAACGGTTTATCTGGAGATTATCTATTTGTTGACACCGGTCCGGAGCGTCCAGGTGTCAAGAAACGTTATACTTTGATTGCTTATCAATTGATGAATAACTATAGTTTGACGGAAACCGTGCTATAATAAATTGTACAAAATAATATGGTAGCGTTAATTTTGATGATACATTACTTAACGCAATAAAATAACTACCTACTTATTTGCCGTGACGAAGCACGGGCAGTCAGGTAGTATTATATATTTGGTGACAAATTAGCTTTGAGATAACGAGGAAGCATCTTGTACATCCTGAAGAAGCCGGCTGTAATGTCGAGGAATATTTTTCGCTGAAAAAACTGACCCACTGGTGACATATGCACGGAATTGGGTGGAGATTCTTTCCTATAATTCAGTATCCAATAGTCCATGAGAATGTTGATAGAGAATATGACTGTAAGAGGTGTTATTTTATTTTCCTTTATGCTGACTGTGTTTATACAGCTGTGCTTAAGTGCCTTTCCTCCCTCCTACGTTGGAATTATGTAGTTACTCTTTCTGTTAGATTCGTTCCTTTTTAGGTTCATTCTGCGAATCGGGGCTATATTGGATAAAAACATCCTTCTAATATCTCTGATAACATCTATGTTTACATTGAGCGTAGAAAGAGCTTCCAATATTCTGCCAGGAAGGCAATATCCCCGTTTATAGCATTCAAAACGTCCAATCTAATCTATGTACAAGTCTAATACTTGAATTTAATTTAACAAATCTGCTTACATTTCAATGTGTACTTCAAACAGCTGTTATTTCGTTAGTAGTCAATACTTACAAAATTCTGTGGTCATAGTAGATGTTTTCCTGTTATTATCCTGGAAATAAGCTTCTAGATTGCCATACTTTGGCCAATTACATAGCCCAAAGGCGCAAAAATTGGTTTAATGAAAATATGTTATTCTTGTTTTTTAGGGCGTGAAAAATTCTTAATATCCTATATTACCTATTATTTTTTTACAATACAGTCTCTCTTTTCTCATTCATCATACCAGAAATGTCCAAGGAGTTTACTAAATCAGCTTATTTTGGAAAAAACGAAGAACATTGCTGCTCACTCTTCTTGTACGCAATAAAGCAACTTCCAAGCGTCAATAGATTCATCTTTTAGCACTTTCCTCCGAAGGAAAGTAGCTATTGAGGTTGGACTCATGACGGAATTTTTGAAAAATTTCTTCAAATCTTTATCGATCTTACCTAGTAGGGACCGAAAATGACCCTTGTTAAAATTTATATATATATATATATATATATATATATATATATATATATGCATATATATATATATGTGTCTGTTAACACGATAGCGGCCAGAGTTTTTGTTTTTTCGTAACGAAACTTGGTATATAGCATTCAATTAGCAAACGATTGAACGAGTTCGTTAACCACCAAAGTCGGTCCACCGGAAGGGGGGGTTTACCCCGAACCCAAAACACTAATTTGACTATGTCAGCCGTAATATTTGTTATATTTCAACGAAACTTGGTATTCGTAGTGGTAATATAGAGAGAAAAGTGAGATATAAAAATGAACTAAATCGGTTCATTAGAAGGGGGGGGGTTTACTCCGGACCCACAATACCAATTCGCCACTACCAGCCGTGATTTTTGGTATATTTCGATGAAACTCAGTATTCGTAGTGGTAATCCACAGGTAAATAACTGTTGTAAAAATAAACTAAATCGGTTCATTAGGAGGGGGGGGGGGTTTACTCCGGACCCACAATACCAATTCGCCACTACCAGCCGTGATTTTTGGTATATTTCGACGAAACTCGGTATTCGTAGTGGTAATCTACAGGTAAATATGTGTTGTAAAAATAAACTAAATCGGTTCATTAGAAGGGGGGGTTTACTCTTGACCCAAATTCTTAATATACTCATACCGGTCGTAATTTCTGCTGTATTGTAACGAAACGCGGTATACGTCGTGGGTAACTCATGAGAAAGAAGTGTTGTAAAAATAAGCTGAATCGGTCAATCGGAAAGCGGGGGTTTAATTTGTAATATATTTCAATAGAAAAGCCCGTCACACGTAGGTTCACAAAGCCGCCGCAAGGAGCGCTTTCTACAACTAGAGTGACTGTATCCTGTTCCTGCGTTAGATCAAAATACGATAATATGAGGTTTTTTGTATTTATTACGTAGTGTAATAGGTACCATGTGTAAACATAACTCTGGAAGCAAATTATTAATTGATCAGTTACTCATTACAAATTTAAAACAGAACTATTCATATTTTTATTTTATTTATGTAGGATATTTTAAGCAAATTGTTCTGGAAAGCAATCTACACTACCCAAATTCTGAGGAAAGTGCTTAGTTATGCAGCTCCTGCGTGACGGACTTTTTTAGTCTAGAGCAGGGTTGGCCAAGCTCGTTGTAATAATAATAAGATCACTCACAATTCAGAAAAAATAATTTCTTTCGGGTATAATAGCGTTTTAATCGGCTAACTATTCCAAGTTCTAGGTTGTTAGTATTCCATATCCCCAAAATACTCCTCCTCTAATCCTCCCCTAAATTCTCCCAACTCCTTCCGAAATTATTTTCTATTTACGTGCAAACATGCTTCTTCCTGAAAAACTGATATTACCCAGGAAGTCTCATGAGTATATGTAACTTTTAAACTAATTTCCTTTTTTGCGAAAATGTACCATGAACTTAGTGCATTTAGGTTGTGAATATATCTGTGATGAAACTCAATTATCCTTAGTTTATTTGGAGTAGGAAAAAAAAGAAAAGCGGTACTTAGCTATGCTCTCCGCATAGTTTTACCTGAATGTGCATGTTTTGAAGTTAATGTCCTATAAATTTCATCGCCGTACTCGGCCGTATGTGTGCACAGCCTAATAAAAGTCCGCCACGCAGGAGCTGCATAACTAAGCAGCTTTTGTAATGAGTAACTGATAAATTATTAATTTGCTTCCAGAGTTATGTTTACACATGGTACCTACTACACTACGTAATAAATACCAAAAACCTCATATTATCGTATTTTGATCTAACGCAGGAACCGGATACAGTCACTCTAGTGGTAGAAAGCGCTCCTTGCGGCGCCATTGTGAACCTATGTCTGGCTGGCTTTTCTATTGAAATATATTACAAAGTAAACCCCCCTTTCCGATTGACCGATTCAGCTCATTTTTACAACACTTCTTTCTCATGAGTTACCCACGACGTATACCGCGTTTCGTTACAATACAGCAGAAATTACGACCAGTATGAGTATATTAGTAATTTGGGTCTGGAGTAAACCCCCCCTCCTAATGAACCGATTTAGTTTATTTTTACAACACATATTTACCTGTAGATTACCACTATGAATACCGAGTTTCGTCGAAATATACCTAAAATCACGGCTGGTAGTGCCGAATTGGTATTGTCGGTCCGGATTAAACCCCCCCATCCTTATGAACCGATTTAGTTCATTTTTACATCTCACTTTTCTCTCTATATTACCACTACGAATACCAAGTTTCGTTGAAATATAACAAATATTACGGCTGAAATGGTCAAATTAGCGTTTTGGGTTCGGGGTAAACCCCCCCCCCCTTCCGGTGGATCGATTTTGGTGGTTAACGAACTAGTTCAATCGTTTGCTAATTGAATGCTATATACCAAGTTTCGTGACGAAAAAACAAAAACGCTATCGCGCTTTTCAACGCTATCGTGTTAACAGACACACACACACATATATATATATATATATATATATATATATATATATATATATATATATATATATATATATATATATATATAAATTTTAACGGGGAGCATTTTCGGTGTCTACTAGGTAGGATCGATAAAGATTTGAAGAAATTTTTCAAAAATTCCGTCATGAATCCAACCTCAATAGCTACTTTCCTTCGGAGGAAAGTGCTAAAATGAAGGTGTCAATTAGCGATGTGATTATTTTACGAGAAACTTTACCATTATTTGTTCTGCAGAGAGTTGTTAAAAATGTTGTGATAGCAAGTAACTAAACATAAACAGTGAGATCCATCTAATATCTCGTGTGAAACTGCTAAATTTAGTCGTTATATGCTCAAATTTCAAAAATGAGGAATACCTCGAGAACAGTTAACAAAATTACATTTGTTATTAAATTATTCGACTCAGCACTCAAAAACATATTTTGAATTATACATATCTCTACCAATTGAGTAGAATATGACTTTTTTATATTGAATACTTGCTGTTTTTCAGGTCTTTCTTAATATAAAACCCGTTTATCTTCCAAAATAATTATTCTATCAATTTTTGTGTTTGGCAGCATTGTGCGGTGTAGTCTGGCATATTATGTTGAATAAAACAAAAGATAATTCTGGAATCGTTTATTCTCAGAAATGGTTTACCAAATGAAAAAAAAGTGCGAGGACAGGTTTTGTACATAATTGCACGATCTTCGGCGCTAATGGCCAAGATTTATGTCGATGCGCCGTAAAAAAAAACCTTGCGAACTTTGACCTAACCTGTTTGCACTCATAAGATCGATAAGGGCTTTTCCCAATTCCATTATGATGGTGTCTCTGACGTTCATGCAAATTTTCAGCTTGCTAGGATGCAAGGGTGCTCATATTTTTCTAACCCATCTATTTCAAACAACTGATAGTTGTTTCTCATTTTAACTATCCTGTTTTAAACACAAATACATTTTCCTACTATAAGCAAACAAAAATAAAAAAGAACAATGAACTAAGGGAGATAAAAATTAAAAAGTTAGATTTAAAAAAAAAGACATTACCTAATCAACAATTACTTTAGAACCTTTTTGTGGAGAATTTAGTAAGCTTTCGAATAGTTTCTATACACTTACCTCGATTTCCCAATTTGTATTCGAGATATTCAGGAAAATACGCGAAGTGTCCATAACCCTTCATGTCTCTTAATAAAATATTTTATTCTAATCCTTCGTTAAGTCCAAACGTAACCAAAATGTAAACATCTTTGTTTATATGAACTTGCAGAAAATATTTTAACTGAATCCCATAATTCTAAGTTCCCAAACCAAAAACTTGATTCAACAACTATTTTTCTCGCAAACGGTTAAAGCCTTAAAAATGATTTCATTCGTTTTCCTAGGCCAAGAAGCCTATAAGACGAATACTTGCAAGCATAAGAAGTAAGCGCAACAATTTTTTTCGCGCGAATTTCGCTCCAAAAACCATGATCCGGTGAACAAATTTTGCTGGTTAACCATCTTGATCTTTTAAATTAGACGAAGGATTTTTGTACTAAAATTTTCATCAAAATCGGACCATTATTCGCTGAGCTAGACCGCGAAGAGATAAATACACACACACACACACACACGCACGCACGCACGCACGCACCCACGCACGCACGCACTTACGCACGCACGCACGCACTTACGCACGCACGCACGCACGCACGCACGCACGCACGCACGCACGCACGCACGCACGCACGCACGCACGCACGCACGCACGCACACACACACACACACACACACACACACACACACACACACTTTTGACCCACAGATATATTCGTTCTCTAGGGGTTCTGAAACGCAAAATGTATTCAGCACTTCCGGATTGCATCATGAGGTCAACCTTATAAGCGGGGTTCCTCCCTATGGAGGGTGGGACGAACCGCGCTAAAATGTTCGACTTGCAGCATTTTTTAATTGAGGATTCTCGTTCAAATTTCTCAAATTCAGTAATCGGCGTTGACTTTTTTTTGTAATTGTAGAGCTTGATCTGCTTGAATCTATATTAATTCTAATTCTCCAGATGCACAAAAATGAAAAGGGAACTCGGGTTCATTTATCGAAAGTCACAAATAATCATTCAAAGAGCCCCCCCCCTGGTCTAGAGAGCAATTCATTTTTTTTTTCCCTAACCAATTCGTTAAGCTCGGTCTGAGTAAATAATTTAGACTCTATTTTTTCTGTAATATATTAGAATTCTTCTTCATATTGTTCCTATAACTCCGATTGTACATCCGAAAATACTCTAATTGTTCAGAGAACTGGATCTCTGACGTCAGAACCTAGAAGCCTTCCAAAAGATAAAGATTAAAAAAAGATACGTTACAACAAGCTGGCCTTCCTCGTATCGGAGAATTTTATTCAGTGGATTTTTTCATAAAATAATGAGTGGCTAAAGCTCTCCACTGCTTAGCCCCAAGAGTTAAGAGGAGAAAGATGTGTTGGCCACCGTATTTGTCACGTAAGGTAAATTAACGTACCATTCAATCACCCCATGATCTTCTCATGTATTTTTGTCCACCATTAATTGTATCATTATCAGCATCTCATCCTACTGTTATTTCTCCAAATCCTTAAATCAAAATCAAAATTATATAACACACTAACCCTCGTTTGTTTCTGACCTTTTGGCATTTCCTCCCTTTTCTTATTAGTAGTAGTAATAGTTTATACTTATTTTAATTGTATTTTATTCAACTCATTTAATTAGCTTTTATTTAGCTTTTAGCCTCCTTCTGCATAATCAGAGCGCATTCATTAATCTTGTTGTTACGGGTCGGGGAAATCTACATCACGCCCTACTGGTTGGATTGGGGACAGAAGGTTAGGATCGCTTATTACCTTGACGATTTTCTTTTCTGTTCTCTCTTCCGGTACACATACAAGTAAGTTCCTACGGCCAACTATTTTACCAAAAATTTGATTCTTATTAATATATAGCTTTGAAAAAGCTAGATGGAGAAGATATTCAAGTAGCCCCTAGACGGATTAAAGGGTTATCTTTGAGGCGTGCCCTATAGCCGAGCGAAGACTAAAGGGCTGCTTATTGGGACGAGGAGTGGGGGGTAGTGGTTGGATGAGAAGGGGGGGAGGGGGTAAATAGGCCCTTATTATTAAATTCCAATTCCTGACGAGGTCCAGCAAAGGAGCCCTTTGAATAATAACAAGACCCTTTCAACGTCTCTTTTATCCCTGCAAGTGGATGGCTGTTCAGGAAGGGAAAGGCTTAATTTATTATCCGCCTTCATGTCGAAGCGAGTACGGTGCACCGAATTTATTCTTCGGTAGGACAGTTAACATTCGAGTCAAAGCCTGTCTAAAAAAGAAGTTCTGCTATTAAAACTTGCTTTTGGGGGCTTTTCCCATTTATTTCCAATATGTTCATTGAACTTACCCCCGAGGTCATAAATCAAACATGGGTTCTAGCGAACGTTGATCTACAATACCAAGGCCTCAGCCAACAGCACATTCCAGGCATCTGTATCTTTTGCAAAACGCCTCCAACGGCGTATTCCCATTTCCTTCAAATCCTCCTCCACGTCGTCCAGCCAGCGCAATCCTCCTGATTATTTTTTGTTCTCTACTATATATCCATAAAGAAATCAAGGACGTGAATGTGGATAGTCAGGTGGCTCAAAAATGTTCTGATTTTAATGAATATTGGAGCAAAAGTACTGTGTGATTTGAAAATTCAGGTTCTTTGCCCAGCAGACCGGAATCAGTACAGTATTTTGGACGAAATTCGCGCGAAAAGAAAAAAGTAGCGCTTACTTTTTTGTGGTATTAGGCTTCAATGTAAACATTTTATAAGTAATTGGACGTTCGGAATCTGATGAAACCATTTTTAATGCCAAATCTATAACCGTTTTCGAGGGATGTTGACAACTCTAGATTTTTCCTGGGATTTTCGTATATATTCTTATATATCTCGCATTCTTCAAAAATCATTAACTACCTATGTATATTTGTGCCAGAAGGTCAAATTTCAAACAAAATAATCTGTTACTTCACTACTCCTTTATTTTGCTCTATATTTCTCGTCTTTATGACGCCTCTTCAGGAGCTCTTAAAATAATTTATAATTACAGCCTACACCTCCGAGAACCTTCTGCAGGTAGGGCCACGTCTAGACGAAGGCTGATATTATATATTATTTTACGTACTCTTGAAGAAGCGTCAAAAATACGAGAAACATTTAGAGCAAAATAAAGGAATAGGGAAGAAATTTTTTAAGCATAAATATGCTTTAGCGGTGACTAAACTGGAAAAAAGCTTTACAAAAAAGTATCCATTGGCGTTCGCGCAAGCGCAGTGACCTTCGCGCATGTGCAGAGGCTCCGAGCATGCACAGTGGCGTTCGCGCTTGCGCAGTGACCATGTAAAAAAATATGACTGTATGTTATGGAGTACATTACACAGCTTTGTCGTGTGGACCTAAGCGTTACAAAAAAGTCTCACAAAAATTTGTCCGCTGGCGTTCGGTTATGCGCGGTGGCCATGTACGACAAAGAATACTATATATTATACAGTACATTACATAGGTTTGTCGGGTGGACCTAAAGCATATTTATGTTTCTGAATTTGAGCAGAAGGCTCTAAACGAAATAATTTTTGTTTGACCTTCTGCTAGTTATAAATATATTGAAGAAATAGGCTCACCATGTTATAATATAAAAACCATTAACTGTTTCTACTCTAATCTTTCCAGAGTAGGAATAAGGATGGAAACGCGCTAAGATGACATAGTTCCTGCTAGCCGGATCTTTTGATGTTCTTTTATATTTTTTACTACTCGAGTAAGCTCGTTTTAAGAAAGAGATATAACAGATAGAAAATAGCGCTATTTTTTGAAGCTATTTTGATGACTGGTAGTTTATCTCAGCGAGGATGGTGCTTTAGAGTAGGTAGTTTATTAGCTGACACCTAGAGCTCTAGGTCTAGCCACAAACCTCTACCAGACGTAGAGTATTGAACCAGTCTACGCTCTCTGGGGTCCTTTCTCTCATCAGTATAAACCCTTTACACCCCTCTTGACAAATCCAGCTACAAAAGTCACTTTAGCTTAAATAACATTGCTCTCTTTGACATCAATTAATACATATCTTAAATACATTCTGTGTATAATAATAAATCTGCGTTCCGATAAGTGTAGATTTTGAAAAAAAATAAGTTTGAGTCGATTCAGCATATTACGGTGCACAATGCCGGGAGGGAACCCATGTTTAATCTTGTTTGAACTGACATTTTCCTATACCTTTTCCATTTTGTTTACAATTCAATCCCAAAGCACCTAGTTGTTTACCGTGTTCTGAATATGTAGTCATTTCGCGGTTTCTAGTGAAAATTAAAGGAATATTTTAAGCACGTGTTTTATTATTGAATAGTTAGTATTAGGAAGCCTCATTTATGTGTGTAGGTTTTAAAAGTAATTTTTAGGTTGCTAAAATATACCTGTATTGTCCCTTAACAGGCCACTAAGGACCCAAAGGGGCCTAGAGAGATAGTGTGATCAGTACTACGCTCCGTTCGCCTGATTTTTCCCTTTGCAGGTACCAATTAATTAATTAAATAATTAAGGGCTGGGTGAGCCTAGGGGCGATCTGGGACAACAAATGAAATACGTGAATTAATAAAAATAATTTATTAATCCCTACTCAACATGTTTCGCACTTTTAGTGCTTCACTAGGAACTAAAATTTTGGATTATTTACAGCCACGTGAGCAGGATAACCTTCCACTATCCGGGCCACGTCATAACTGACGGCCAGTCAGCATAAAAGTAGAGGCAGGTAGTATGGCCGCCCCTCATATTTACCCATCAACAACCCCTTGTTTTGTATTGGCAATTTTCCCTAACTGTCAGACTGGTCATTTGGCCGTATGTGAAAGACACTTCTAGGTGAAAAGTATTTGTTTGTTGGTGAATGACACAGTTAGATGAAAGGCATATGTCGGTATGCAAAAGACAATGGTAGGTAAAAGGCATTTGTTGGTAGGTGAAAGACACTTCTTGGTAAAAAGTATTTGTTGGTTGGTGAATGACACTTCTATATGAAAAGTATTTGTTGGAAGACGAAAGACACTTCTAGGTGAAAAGTATTTGTTTGTTGGTGAATGACACAGTTAAATGAAAGGCATATGTCGGTATGCAAAAGACAATGGTAGGTAAAAGGCATTTGTTGGTAGGTGAAAGACACTTCTTGGTAAAAAGTATTTGTTGGTTGGTGAATGACACTTCTATATGAAAAGTATTTGTTGGAAGACGAAAGACACTTCTAGGTGAAAAGTATTTGTTTGTTGGTGAATGACACAGTTAGATGAAAGGCATATGTCGGTATGCAAAAGACAATGGTAGGTAAAAGGCATTTGTTGGTAGGTGAAAGACACTTCTTGGTAAAAAGTATTTGTTGGTTGGTGAATGACACTTCTATATGATAAGTATTTGTTGGAAGACGAAAGACACTTCTAGGTGAAAAGTATTTGTTTGTTGGTGAATGACACAGTTAAATGAAAGGCATATGTCGGTATGCAAAAGACAATGGTAGGTAAAAGGCATTTGTTGGTAGGTGAAAGACACTTCTTGGTAAAAAGTATTTGTTGGTTGGTGAATGACACTTCTATATGAAAAGTATTTGTTGGAAGACGAAAGACACTTCTAGGTGAAAAGTATTTGTTTGTTGGTGAATGACACAGTTAAATGAAAGGCATATGTCGGTATGCAAAAGACAATGGTAGGTAAAAGGCATTTGTTGGTAGGTGAAAGACACTTCTTGGTAAAAAGTATTTGTTGGTTGGTGAATGACACTTCTATATGAAAAGTATTTGTTGGAAGACGAAAGACACTTCTAGGTGAAAAGTATTTGTTTGTTGGTGAATGACACAGTTAGATGAAAGGCATATGTCGGTATGCAAAAGACAATGGTAGGTAAAAGGCATTTGTTGGTAGGTGAAAGACACTTCTTGGTAAAAAGTATTTGTTGGAAGACGAAAGACACTTCTAGGTGAAAAGTATTTGTTTGTTGGTGAATGACACAGTTAAATGAAATGCATATGTCGGTATGCAAAAGACAATGGTAGGTAAAAGGCATTTGTTGGTAGGTGAAAGACACTTCTTGGTAAAAAGTATTTGTTGGTTGGTGAATGACACTTCTATATGATAAGTATTTGTTGGAAGACGAAAGACACTTCTAGGTGAAAAGTATTTGTTGGTAGACGAAAAACACTTCTAGGTGGAAGGCATTTGTTGGTTGGTGAAAGATACTTCTATATGAAAAGTATTTGTTGGTAGATGAAAGACACTTCTACATGAAAAGTATTTGTTGGAAACGAAAGACACTTCTAGGTGAAAAGTATTTGTTGGTAGATGAAAGACACTTCTATATGAAAAGTATTTGTTGGAAACGAAAGACACTTCTAGGTGAAAAGTATTTGTTGGTAGATGAAAGACACTTCTATATGAAAAGAATTTGTTGGAAGATGAAAGACGCTTCTAGGTGAAAAATATTTGTTGGTAGATGAAAGACACTTCTTGGTGAAAAGTATTTGTTGCTCGGCAAAAGGCACTTCTAAGAGAAAGGCATTTGTTAGTAGATGGTAGACACTTCTAGGTGAAAGGCATTCGTGACTCGGCGAAAGACAGTTGTGATTATTATCGTGTATAATTCTGTATTTTTATTTTTTAGATGAAGAAGGCTGTCAAAACGCATGCCGAAACGTTCGAAATATAGATTTTCCGAAAATCTACTGTTTCTCTTATCAGAATTCCAACCATTCCTTGAATTCGTATCACCTCATCGGTTAACTTCTTTTTTGACGGGCTTTTTAAGGATAGTGTATATTCATGTGTCTTTGAAGACCTTTAACACATTCACTACCCCCCAAAATAACGAAATCTGACTCGTGTGTTCATTACCTGTTGAGGGCTACAGGGGTTTGGACGCACCTGGCGTGTCGTGTACGCTGAATGTGTGTGTTTTGTTTTTACTGCTGTAATCTGTGTACGCAGCCCATGCGTTAGTGACATAATACCTTCCATTAAGATGTTTCTGTCCCTTCGATAATATAATTGTAAGGTTAGGGATATGTTTGTAAATTCGCCCAGAGCGAAGCACGGCCTTAGTGGATAGAGAGGAAGGATAAATCGAGACGTGGAAGATATTGAGTTTGCAACGTGATGGAAATACCCCTTTCTCCATTTCATTTATACCCAAGACCGACTCCATGAATATCTTAAAGGGGGGCCAGCCCCCCCTGTCTCTCGGCGTCTATATATCTCCTACACGTGAGATAGTTTAGCACGCGTTCCCTGTCTCCTCTCCCGTCCTTATAGGTTCCTTTTAAATTATGGCTCTATATTCTGCAGGGATTTAGTCGAGGAATTCCGGTATGTCACCAGGCCTAAATCCACTCAAGAATTCCACTGTCGCGACAGAAACAAGAAGTTACCTCTGAGTTGCCATCCTTCCTAAGTGTAAGGCCAAATGGTCCGGCAAAATCGCCGGCCGGCAGCTACCAGCCGCACAGTTAGGCCAAACGACGGATCGTGTTTCAAAACAGGCTACATCAAGTCCCCCGCCAGAGATATTAAAGCCTAAAGTTATCAAAAATTGCAAAAATATGATGTTTAAAAATCTATTAAAAAAAAGGGAACAAATATCAGGGTTCAAAGTACTTTAAATACAAACTACTTAGTTAGTTTTATTATCATGGCAAAAATCAACTTTGATAAACATACCCTTATGCTAAAAAAAATACCCTCAAAAGTGGGCTTTTAAGAAACTAAAAGTTGTTTTCAATGGCAGTTTTCAGATATTGGACTTCAAGATATTCAAATAGCGAAGAATACATAAAAGGTAGAGCATACTGTACGGAAAACAATGGTGTTTGAATTATTTGTCTATGACACATAAACTCAAAAATAAAAATAAAATTCATTCACATTTTCAAACGGTTGACTCTAAAAATAATAATAATAATAAAAAAAAAAAATAATGTTTTGAACTACTGATTCCATAAGTATTTAATGGTAAAAATATCAATTTTTGTCTCAAATTATCAAGCTACCACCTTTGGACCACTTGATATGGATTGACTCTGTTATTAATTTTTATTTAAACTATTTTATAAATTATTCTTTAAGTACAGTTTTTGCTTCCACATCTATCGGAGTTGGATTGTGCTTCCATTTCATACGAACTAATTATATAAGGATTGCAAACCAAGGTTAGCTTAACTTCTGTACACTTAATTTAACAAAGAAGGGTTCTGACTAGACGAAGTTGCTCTACGTTTGATTAGCTTTCATTTTAAAAAAAAAAATCATTGAAATCCGTTACGATTTAGAGGCTAAAAGACGATATGTCGTTTGGCCCCAATGTGCGGCGGAAGATAAATGATTTTGTTGGATTTCTTCTATCTGACTATCATAGAATTACCAAATTTCATGCGATTTGATAGCATATTCCTGTGGGTTCTTAACAAGACCAAACCATACAAGAGCTCGCAATATAATATGTAATTGCTGTATAATATATATTTTAGGCAATGATGTTCTTGTTAGTTAATCTCAAATTGAAAGGAAAATTATTGGATAGTTTTGAAAACGTAAGTTGCACAGAAACTTAGTTCTGAGGAAAAACATAATATTTCGAGGCGAATTCCTTTCTGCTTTCTAGATACAGTGGCTAAATAATAGCGGAATTTATACTATATTCTGTAATGCTTAAGAAGGCGCTATCTAAGTTGGATAGAGAGCGGGGGTAGACTTGGTGCGACCATCTGACTTTAGGAGTGTTGGATGTTCTTCCTATCTCGCTCCTGGGAGCCATTGAGAAGTTCTCTGGAACTAATCTGATGAGAGAAGCAGGCTGCTTATAGGATCCGGATGGCTGGTCATGCTATTGGCTCGCCTTTCCAGCAGGGGTCTCTTCTGATTGGCCCTCCGCTGGAATGGCCTTCAACATCTCTCCATGTTGATTGGCTCTCTGGGCCTACGAAGAGGTTTATCCTGGCTCGATGGGCCCCTAACTTGTCATATGGACCCCTATCAGCTTTAGGCTAATGGCTTCCATCTTCCTTTTATGTTCTGATTTGACTCTTAACGCTATTACCTTCCTAAAATAAAAAAAACACACATGCACCCTTTTGTGGGCTTTCTAACGACTATCTCAGTTCATCTCGTTTTTATAGCCCAATATCGCGCCTAATAATATTGACTGTCTGTTTTTTACCTCTGGTTTCTCCTTTGGTTTTAATATTTAGCCCTTTTAAAATCGAAAGGTTATATCGATGGCCACAGTGGAAAAACTTGTGTTTGGTTGATTTGGGGGTATAAGGGCAGAAAACACCTAGGTTATCACCACTCTAAGACTATAGTGAACTCGTGTAGAGTGTAATGCGGATGAACAGGGAGTGCAACTTGTGTTTAAGACAATGTTGCTTTCGGGGAAAACATACTACAGCATAGATACGAGGACCAAAAATGTACAATATTGCTTTGTGAAAAAAACTCACAATGTTGCTATGGAAAAAATGCTGACATTGTTGCTGTGGAAAGAATTACTACGAATAGATTCGTTCTTTATTTATTTATTTATTTTATTATTATTTTTTTTAAGAACTTGGTAAGTTCAAAATCTAAACTTTTCAAAGCAGCTCTTAACCAGAAAAAACAATTTTAGTGACTTCTTTAAACTTTGCAAGAGTCTTAGGAGATAATCATAGTACCCATAACTCATTTTTGCGCAATTTCCGACTTACCAACTTATTCCCTGTGACCAGCCATAAAAGTTTTTAAAAAGTCCGACTCGCAGGAATTGGGTCATTAGCGCATTTTCATTCTAATCCTTAGTGCTATTAGTAAAAGAATAGAACAAGTTAGTGGTAGTCTTTCATAATTCGTAAAAATATATGTATAATAAAAATACATGTATATCAAAGAAAAGAAAGATTTAAAGCGTCACAACAGGGACCTGGCAGAAATTACTCCCTTCTCAACGTTCGCACTATATTTACTGTTAAATGCAATTAAGAAAAATAAATTAAAAAGTGAGATAATAGAGAAAACACCCGTTCAATGGGACGAAAGGACACTTCAATGTTTTCAGGACTTATTTCTCTGATTGACATAGCAAAATTGCTTCTGAAACTTTTTTGTTGAAATACCTAGGATTTTGAAGTTTTTTGTAGAATCATATAGGACATCAGAGCTTTATTTGAATTTATGAAGGTTTCTGTTGATTTATATGGATTTATACAGTATTATGCGTATTTATATAGGTTTTCGGAGATTCATATAGGTTTTTGGAGGTTTATATGGATTTATACAGGGCTTTGCATATTTTTATTGGTTTTCGGAGATTCATGTAGGTTTTTGGAAGTTTATATAGGGTTTTGTTTTTTTATTTGGATTTATACAGGATTATGCATATTTATACAGGTTCTCGGAGATTCATATAGGTTTTTGGATGTTCGTATAGGTTTTTGGATGTTTATATGGATTTTTGTAGTTTTATCTACTCTTTTTGATTTATTTCTTTTTGCCTTGATTTATATAAAAAATAGATGGTTCTATTATTTATGCTCTATTCTAGTTGGATTATAAAAATGGCCAGGGAGAAATAGAGAATATGAAAATCTCTTGAAGATAGGTAAGAACTAAGAGGATCCGAGATGAAAAGAGCCGCCTAGCGGATCTAGATTGAATCAAACAATGAAGGGATGATTCCACCCTCCTGGTAATATCTTCATTAGGGGAAATACCCCATTAACCAGACCTCATTTACGGATCAAAGCTACCATCTCCACCGTCGCTTTCATTCCGCTCAAGGGTCGGGTAACCTTCGGTATATAACTCAACCGTTTGGAGGGAGTGGTTGGGCTATTTATGTATCTTCAATAATTTGGCTGAATTTTATGATGAGGTAAAGAGGAATGAGTTCTTTCTGGTGGGATTGACAGCACATTTCGAATAGGTAACACTTCGTTTGTTTTGAATTAGCTTATACGGGGGAAACTCTCTCATGAGGCCGAACCGATGTGGAAATTCAGAGGTATGGATATGAAATGTCGACGTTACATTATAAAAAAAAAAAAAAAAAGAAGAAAAAAAAGTCTCCTAACAGGCCACTAAGGCAGATACTGTAGAGTTATAGAATTGTCATGTCGCTAGGACGCAGGGTGTCCGTGATATAAGTGAAAACCCGAAAAATGGGACCTTCAAAACCCCCGCTCCCTCCCGGCGCAAAGGCTACGGGCGAGGACGTTTGATATGTTCACCTCCTATCCAGTCCAAACACGAGTCCAAAATCCTATCCAGTACAGTTACGAAGTTCAAAATTGTGTTCCAAAAATGTTCACCTATAGCTGTTTTTAAGCATTCGTTGCCTGGACTATTTTGCATGTTTTTTCTTTTTAGAAATCAGCCCCGTAACTGTCCTTGAGGGCCCAGAGGGGCAGACACTGTAGAACTACCTGATTCATGACCAAACGACAGACTAGAAAGATGGTGTAGTCAGTACTATGCTCCGGCCGCTTGATTTCTCCCTTTGAAGGTACTGATAATAATTTGATTAAGGGCTGGGTGAGCCTAGGGACCATCTAGGATCCCAAATCTAATCCCCGAACGATGACATTTGAAGAAAAGAATTTTTAGTGCACGCTCGGGTTTTGAACCTGGGTATTCCAGGTCATAGTCGAGTGCTCTACCCCTGAGCTAATCTCGCCTAGGAATCTCGTTTCCTTCAAGTCCGTCGTGTGCTTTGGCCCATTTAAAGTATGTAGTTATGTGTTTTATTTGGGTTTGAAGTGGTTTGTGTAAAACAGGTAATATAATATAGAAGCTCAGCAGTAGAAAACTATAAGAACCAATCATTGAACAAATGAGACACAAACCACTTCAAACCCAAATAAAACACATAACTACATACTTTAAATGGGCCAAAGCACACGACGGACTTGAAGGAAACGAGATTCCTAGGCGAGATTAGCTCAGGGGTAGAGAGCTAATCTCGCCTAGGAATCTCGTTTCCTTCAAGTCCGTCGTGTGCTTTGGCCCATTTAAAGTATGTAGTTATGTGTTTTATTTGGGTTTGAAGTGGTTTGTGTCTCATTTGTTCAATGATTGGTTCTTATAGTTTGCTACTGCTGAGCTTCTATATTATATTACCTGTTTGTGCATATTTTAACTACCGAATGTGGCTCTGCTTGTGTACTGATGAAGTCTAATGGGTTTAGTATTCCTAATTGTTCTGCTTGGTTGTACGTACAATCCTTTCGTTGCCTATATTTTAGCTTGTCTATGAATATGTCTTGTTTATATACTACTGCACAACTAGTTGTACTTATAATTGTCTAGCTTGCTGCTTTCTGTGTATATCTAGGCGCATGGTAGTGCGCCAGGCCAAGTTTCGGCCTAAGCTCACTGTGTGTATATTACAGGAGGTCTTAGAGCCGATTTTTACTCTCTCATAACTTTCAACCAGGTAAAGATAAAGTTATGAAATTGTACACAGGTATTATACTACTAGATGTGAGTAAAACTGGAAATTTTCATAATTCTACATCGAATAGTTTCTGAGATATAAGCGATCGAAAATCGGGATTTATAGGACTCACTCACTCACTCATTCACTCACTCACTGACTCATCAAAATTATTAGGCACATCCCATGATGCTAGAGACTTGAAATTTTGCATGACGATAGATATGTAGGTGTTATTAAAGGAAAAAATCGAAAACTCCTGAAAAGTTGTGTTTGACTCCGCTTCCGGGGCGGGGGCGTGCCAGTTTTGTACTTCCTTCGGGAACCTGTCATTCCGTCCGAAACCCATGATGTGGGGTATCAAATGAATCGTCTCGGTATGAAGAACCTATATATGATGTTTTAAGAAACAATTAGACGCATATAGGCTCGGTCAAAATCTTATACCAGCTGTCTGTCTGTATGTTTGTTCCTTATATAAATCCGTACCGTTTGACCGATTTTGACCAAACTTGGGACACAGATGGGTCTTGATGCGGGGAGAATCATAGGCAAGGTTAAATTGTCTATCAGCTGTCTGTCTGTCTGTTTGTTCCTTATACAAATACACACCGTTTGGCCGATTTTGACAAAATTTGACACACTTGTCGGTCTTGATCCGGGGAGTTTCATAGGCTAGTTCAAAATCGTCTATCAGCTGTTTGCCTAACTGTTTATTCCTTATACAAATCCACACGATTTGACAGATTTTGACCAAACATGGTACATAGGTAGGTCTTTATCCGGGTAGTGTCATAGGCTAGGTCAAAATCGTCTATCAGCTGTCTGTCTGCATGTGTGTTCCTTACACAAATTCACTCCGTTTGACCGATTTTGACCAAACTTGGCACGAAGGTAGGTCTTGATACGGGAGTGTCATATTACCTATGACGTTTTGTACTTTTTGTTCCATCGGAAAGCCATCATTCCTTCTGAAACCCATCATGTGGGGTATTAAATGAATCGTCTTGGTAAGGAGAACGTATATTATTATTAACGACGCATCATAACAACAACAGTTGTGAATTCTTTCTTAAATGTAGTAAATAAAGTCGTAGGGGTTAACTGCATAATATACTTGACAGGAGATACTAAGTTTTTCAAAGTCGAACCTTCTAAATTCCAAAGTTTAGGATCACAAACCCAAGATGTATCGTCTTTGTTCTTATCTTTTTCTTGAAGGCCTTCTACACTTTGCCTATTGTGATCTTTACCGGGATAAGGTTCCTGTGTTTTACAGTGTAATAGTTTAGTTAAGAGAGCAATCAATTTGTCCTCTAGAGTAATGTCATCTGGAAGAGCTTCTAACTTTTCTAGGCTAGTGATTAGATGTATGTAGGTTGATTATTGGTATCAAATATCAAGCATTAAGGAGAACTTTATGCAGAATCCAAAGACCCTGGCTTTATGAAGTACAAAAAGCCAGTAGGTAACTAAATTTTAATTAATACTTAGAAAAAAGTAATGAGATCCCAAAAAAAACATAAATGTGAAATAGAGGCCAAGTTCCTCCCCCCACAAAGAAACACTTCCTTACATACAAGAGATGATACAAGAAAGAAATGTCCAAGTTCATTACTTGGAAGACCTCATAGTTACTTACTAAGAACAGTAAAGACACATCAACTGACCTTTAAAAACAACAATAAAAATACTTATATCCAGTTACTAAAATATCACTTTCCTCAACCAGGTATATTCTTAAACTTGGCAATGTTTAGTTTTCTCTCTAAAGATAATTTCGGCACAAATAAAACATTGCCAAGTTTAGGAATATACCTGGTTGAGGAAAGTGATATTTTAGTAACTGGATATAAGTATTTTTATTGTTGTTTTTAAAGATCAGTTGAAGTGTCTTTACTGTTCTTAGTAAGTAACTATGAGGTCTTCTAAGTAATGAACTTGGACATTTCTTTCTTTCTTGTATCATCTCTTGTATTGGCAAATATTTTTGGTTGAAAATATGGTGCACTTAATACACTAACTCATACTACTTTTTTGGAGTGTAGGATGGTAAGGCGTTTTGGAGGGTTTTAGGAGGGGATATTTTTGGGGAAGGGAGTGTTTCTTTGTGGGGGGAGGAACTTGGCCTCTATTTCACATTTATGTTTTTTTTTGGGATTTGGTAATATCTCGGATGTGTCTAGTTTGAGTTATATCTTTTGTTTTTAATGAATTTCATCTGGTTTTGTAATTTTATATTGATTCATTTGTGCATTGTTCGGAAAATTGTGCAATTGGTGTGATTTTTGCTAGTAGTAGGGTATTTTCATATGCGATAAATAATTAAAATTATAGTGAACTATAGGGAAGTTTGGTCCTCAATAAAAGGTCACTTGACCCTGAATAGCTGGAGTACGAAGCGTGCGGCCTTGTCACAGATTGTATTGAGACTACCTGGTTAAGTCCTAGACATCAAGCCTGCGAGACCAAGATACAGCATACCGGCGCCTCGTAAATAAGAGGGCCTTGTTCCCAAAAGTACCTTGTATGGCATAAGTGGGTTTCCCTCCCTGTGGAAATATGCAGAACTAACCTTTGGGGTTTGCTTTTGAAGGTAAAGAAATATGAAGGATTTTGTAAAGGTGGCCTAGTTAGAAAGAGGAAAGGGAGAGGAGAGGAAGAATGAATCAATAGAGACATAAATCAACAAGTCCCCTTATACAGGAAGTTTATATCCTAGGGGAAGGGAGATTTGTAATAAATCGGTTCCTAACCCGGATTCGGCCGGGAGAATTTCCTTATTCATACCTTACTCTCTCTTCGGAATCTCGGTGAAAATCCCAATAAACCTAGAGTCGTTGCACTGCTTATATTGGGTTGACAAAAATGACCCGGATAAACTGGTGTAAAGTATATATTTATGTCTATAATTGTAGAATACGCAAAGGAGTAGGGGTTTAATATATTTGTGTGACTAACTGTAAGGTTATTACGTCCTAGAATCTATTTATGTATGTTCTATGTTTGTGTGATCTTGTTTTCATATGTCGTTCATTACGTTTTTATACCATAATGCACACGTATTATCCATTTAAACCTACATATCTGTACCAAGGAGGTAAAGAACACCATATCACATATTTTCCATTGTTCAGGAGGCATTGATAGGTAATTAATTTGAAGTATTGGTCATATTCAAACAAAACCAAGTCCTCCATATGGTTTCCTTTAACACTAATGAAAACGGACATGATTTTATTTTTCACTGTCTTATATGGATCAAAAAAGCCACTTTAAGAACATATTGTTAAGTCATTTTAATAAAGAAATGTACGTCGTGTCCTTTACCTCTAGTGTATATGTATATATATATATATATATATATATATATATATATATATATATATATAAACCTTATTTGAACTATTTCTTCTTATTTCTTATTTATTCGTGATTAGATGTAGTATTTCATATATTCCGAAGATTTTTAGTAGGCGAACAATTTTGTCTATAGTTTGCTGACAATAGAGGATCTGCTACATTCCGAGTTATATTTAGTTACCTTAACACAGTCTCATGGTTCAAACTTGAGAAGTTCACAAATTGTTTTAGGTTATTTCGTAATTTGTCATATGACTATGTCCTATTCTAAGTCGTGTTATTACTTCTTCCTCTCTTCGATGCCCTCTTTCTAAACTCCTCCATAAATTCGTTGTGGTTTTGACTCAATTTAGCTAGCTTGCTTGAGGACGCCCATTCGACATTCTCCTACAGTGGTTTCTGGCTGGCCTTACAATTCAACCATGCTTTAATGTAAAATTTTTTGTAGAGATGGAAGTTTATGAGACGTTTAAGGCTACCGAGAGGAGCGTACAAAAAGCAGAGAGCATAGTGAGAGAAATCAAACACGTAAGGTTAAAGGGAAGTACAGTAAACTTCCTTTAATACGGCACGTTGAGGTCTTGAAACATACCGGCTTATCAAATATTCCGGATTATCGGATGTAAGTAGAAAAAGATGGATAGGACTAGTACATATTTAAAATTACTAAAATTAAATTGCACACTGTTAAAATAATACTGTCTCAGTCGAAAGCTGCAAAATGAACTGGCTTAGGTGTGACTCCCTTAGAACTTTAATCAGCACTTGTCTGCGCGGCTTGTAATTATAATGATTCCCCTCCCCCGTAATGGTCCTACATCTAATTTCTATCCGTTCCTGTAATAAAGCATGATACGAGCAGTATAGTCGGAGAGCTGGTAACGCACTTATGCGCGTGTGTTTTATGCACCCTGAAATTTTGCTATAATGTACCTCTTGGGTAGATAAGAATGTGTATATGTGTTTCTTGGACATACCTTAGAACACCAGGTACTGCTCATAGGGGAAAGGTGCAAAACAATATTGCCCAAAAATAGTGTTTTATTTAGAAGCCAACTATCATTAATTTTAAAAAAAACTCCAAATTAAGGCCATTTTAAAATGAATAATAAATAAGGCAGACACTTTTAAGGGGGTTAAAGTATAAATAAAAAAAAAACAAAACTAAAGTACCTTATAATGCCAACAGCACGTGGTCCGTCACCCATTCAGGTACTGACCACGCCCGACGTTGCTTAATTTTGGTGATCTACGGGAACCGGTGCACTCAACGTGGCTATGGCCGTTGGCAGTGCCTTTTTTTTTTTTGCTTTATTCACGCTGCGATTTAAACAGCGTCTTCAACAAACATATTTAAAAATAATTACAAAAGGGCAGACACTTTTGTGGGGTTTATAATTCTCAGGAAACATAAAAATAAATGTTGCCTATGATAGACTGCATGTGTAACCGCAAGAGTGTATGAGAGCACAGCGCAGTGTTTGTTATTTTCTGCACTCTCATTGGTCTTGCTCACATGATCTTATACAGCTGTTCCGGTTTAAATGGCAGCGTGAATTTTCTCTCTCATTTAATATTAAGAAAAAAAAACAATTAAGTTTTTTTTTTTTTTTTTTTTTTTTTTTTTTTTTTTTTTTTTTTTTTTTTTTACGTGTTATACCTCTTAAAAGTGCATGCCATATTTATTATTCATTGTAAAATTGTCTTAATTTTACATTAAGGATAGCTGACTTCTGAATAAAACTTTATTTTTGGGACATTTATTTTTGCATCTTTCGCCATTCCGCAGTACCTGGTGTTCCAAGGTAAGTCTAGCCAACACATATATACTTATCAACCCAAGAGGTACATTATAGCAAAATTTCATGGTGCATAAAACACTTCATGAAACGTGTGGTTACTGGCTCTCGGACTAGAAGTAATATTATGTTGAACAAAACGTAGCCATGCAATTATTCGAACGCCTAGAATGAGAGAGAGTGAGAGAGCTAGAGGATGATCTTGAAGGAGGGTTTTGGTGTATATTGGGTGGAGGTAAGCCGTTTTGTCGTTTGGCAGGAGGCTAGGATTAGGATTAGGGGTTCTCCTCCCTTCCTGTTAGGGAGAGTTAGGGTTCCCCTTCTAAGGATTACTACAAGGCCAGGATACTCCAATAGTTCCACCGCTCCTAATGCTACTTCTATCCTAGGCCCTTTTGGTCACTTATTTATCTTCACCTATTTTTAATTTATTCCTATGTTTATTTTATTTCTCCTCTTTCCACTCTAATTATACATATATATCGTCGATACTAGTGCAAAGTATCGAATGTGAAAATCACCACTTTCCGGGTCGTTAAAGCAGTAATATTTTTTTCGTACTACTTTATTTATTAGCCCTGACATGTTTCGTGCATATTTTCGCACCTCTTGAGGGGCACTTATTTAACAAAACATTATTTTTTGTACATCCAAACGAAACAATTTAAAAAAGCTAAATATAATAAAATAAAAATTGTGGCATGCTCCACTAAATGCATTAAAATGACCTAAATAAAATGTTATACCTACCCTAAATGTTACAATAATGATAGCTAAATTAAATGTTTTACTATTTATGATTTTTTTTAAATATAGATATTTTCTTTGATCTTTCTTTTCAGCGGATTTCGTTCTTAGTTTAATATTTTTACTTCCTTGAAATTGAAACTGTGCTTTTTTGATATTGCATATCCGTCAATGCTGTCCCGTTTTCATGTGTATCAATGCTCTTAACATGTTGTATAATTATTTTACTTAACATATTTTGGGTTATTTGAAAGAATAAATAATACATACCTATATATTAAAAGAAATAATGAAGGGTAACTTTAGTCTAAATAACAAGAAGGTCATTTTTGAAAGCTGTGTTCTCTATCTCTTACATAACTTAGTGCTAAATAACCCCAAAAGGTGTCTCAACTGTGGTTTTCTGCCGCGAAGCAAAGAAAAGGCCTAGTCACGAAAGTGGCTGTCAATCCTCGGGGCATGCCAGCCCGCAGTCAAGAAAGTGGCTATTTCTCTCGAATTGATATCCGCCTATATTGTGTACTTCTT
This sequence comes from Gonocerus acuteangulatus, assembly GCA_946811695.1. Taxonomy (NCBI): domain Eukaryota; kingdom Metazoa; phylum Arthropoda; class Insecta; order Hemiptera; family Coreidae; genus Gonocerus; species Gonocerus acuteangulatus. Next base: position 25,426,313 of record OX328126.1, read on the forward strand.
CCAACCCGTGGGGATTTGTTTTGCTGTAGAAGGCTCCCAGAACGTTCAAAATTGAGATTTTTATGAAAATCTGTCTTTGAAAAATGTTTTATGCTTTTGATGCAGAAAAATCATTTAGCTTAGTTCGCATATAGTGAGCTTAATTAAGGATAAAATATTATAACGGTATATTCTTTTTAAAATTAATAGTATTTTATTAGATTAATTTTATATTGCTTAATACGGAAGGAAAAACATTTTTCATTTCTATGTTATAATGGGCTTAATTTATGAACGAAACTTCTCTGCGCTTCAACATATTTTCCTAATGAACCGCTATAATTAACGACTACTCTCGGCACCCCAAGTTCTAAAACTCTCGCGATAGCTCTGCCTTTTCGCAACTCTCAGGAAGAATGTATATAATAAAATTTCGAATATTTCTAAAAGGGAAATTGTTGTGTGAGCTTTTCTTTACATGAGTGGGGAATGAGATTCGTGCTGTGAATAAAACTGGAGGACTTTAGATCAATGCAAGCACACAGAATGTATAAATATTTGCACATTGTGTTGGTTATCCAATGTCAAATCATTCCTCCCATAATCCATACATTTTATCTTTTCCTAATATCTGACAATCTACTTTATTATTAGATGACACATATTAGGGAACATGAACGGGTTTTATATCGATAAAAACCTGAAAAATAGCAAGTATTCAATTTAAAAACGTTATATTTTATTTACTGGATTGTGAGATGTATAATTCTTAGTGTTTTATCTGTGTTGAGCCGAATAAATAAGAATTTTTCTTCCCTTTCTCCTTTTTTTTTTCTCTTTTTTTTCTCGTTCTACCAAACTATTTTCATTAATGTATTTTATTATTATTTGTAAAATTCATTGGTATATTATTTCACGTCTTGTAAAATGTTATTATTATTAATAATTGGCTCACATATTAAGTATTGCTTTATAAAATGTACTGACTTACAATAATATGCTATATTAATATAAATATTATGTAAAAGGTTTTTTGTAATATTTTTTGTAGAGTATATCGCCAAATGTGCGAAACTCTTAATAAATAAAAAAAAAAAAAAATCAGTTCCGTAACAGGCCACAAGGGCCCAGAGGGGCAGATGCTGTAGAGGTATCTGATTCTTGACCTTACGGCACACAAGGGAGATAGTGTGGTCAATACTATGCTCCGGCCGCCTGATTTTCCCCTTGGCTGCTTCGACTGCTAGAGTCATTAGCACCCAAGGTACCCATTATTAATTAAAGGCTGGGTGAGCCTAGGGACGATCTGGGACCCCAAATCTAACCCTCGAACGGCAGCACTAGAAGAAAAAATCTTTTGTGCTTGCTCGGGATATGAACTCAGGACCTCCGACTTATTAGTCCAGTGCTCTACCACTGAGCTAACCTCGCCCCCAAACGAAACTAAAATTAAAATTAAATTAATTAAAGGATATTAGTTGAACTAAAACTAAATCGTTGGGAAGTGATTAAAAACTAAATTAAAGCTTTATTTTAATTTGGTATTACAAAAATAACGTGACTTAATGTCAATCATATGTTATTTCGATAATTAAGTAACTTATTAAAACAAATAGAACTTGGTTTCATTTTGTTTTAAATAGGCTGAAGTTGTAGTTGTAACTTGTAACCTCATTTTTTCCTATTATAGTTCATAATTAAACACTCTTTATTCAAACAAAAATACATACATACTTATTTTTTTTTCAGTTCATTAGTCGAGTGCTCTACCACTGAGCTAACCTCGCCCCTCTTAATAAATAAATATGAATCAAATGAATTTTTATTATATACAGAACGTTTTATAATTAGATCAAGATAGAGGGGATAAGAAGTCAAGAAATGGTTGGGATTCGGCTATGATAAAGCTTCAGATTTCCAGAAAGATCTATATTTCCAACGTTTCGGCTTCCGCATTAGCAGCATCAAACTATTTTATTATTAGATGACGCATTTTAGGGAACATGAACATCTTGAAAAATAGCAAGCATTCAATTTAAAAACGTTATATTTTACTCAATGAATCAAGAGATATGTAATTCTCTGAGTTGAATAAATAACAAGCAATTTAATACCGTTAAGTTTCCCCTTTGTATTCCTCTTTAGTTTAAAAATTTGCGCTTATCAAGATGACATTGTAGGTGTAGTTCATCACACGAGAATGTAGGTGGATCTCAAATATCAATGATAAGTTTCTTGCTAGATTAACTCTCTGTAGGAAATAATAATTAAAAAAATCGTTTTTCTTAAATTGTTTACAAGAAGCATATCTCATCAGTCGCATAGCTTATTGGCATATTTATTTTAGGCAGTGTAAAAATACAGCTTAACTAATTCGGGCCTAGCGTCGTGGCATATGCGTCCGATAGATGTGTTCTGCGGGCCCAGCGTCGTGGCATATGCGCCCGATAGATGTGTTGCGGGCCCAACGTCGTGGTATATGCGTCCGATAGATGTGTTCTGCGGGCCCAACGTCGTGGTATATGCGTCCGATAGATGTGTTCTGCGGGCCCAGCTACATGGCATATGCGTCCGATAGATGTGTTCTGCGGGCCAAACGTCGTGGCATATGCGTCCGATAGATGTGTTCTGCGGGCCCAGCGTCGGAGGCGTATGCTTTTGCTGAAAGGTGTGTTTTCTTTCTATTCCCACTACTCCAGGTCTTGTCCTATACCCTTCGTATTAGGTTTGGGACCTCACCATATGATACAGAATCCGCAAGAACAATTCCTTCAGCGGGCCCGCTGTCTTGGCGTATTAGACTCTTAACTAAATTGTAATTAATCCACTAAAACATTACATGTTTGCCGAAATAACTATACAAATGGAAGACGGACCTGATGGAAATTTATTTCGAAGCTGTCCGAAATAAATACCCGGTTAAATGTCCGGTCCTTAATGTGTTAATACGCCGATGACTTTTATATTAAAGCAATTTCAATACAATAACTTTTAGGTAATATATGGAGAGACCAAAGCACAGTACCGTTTTTTTTTTTTATTCACTAAATAAACTAAGGGTAATTGAGTTTCATTGCTAAAATATTCGCAACCTAAAAGAACTAGTTCAATGTAATTTTAGTAAAAAATAAATTTCTTTTGAAACGTACTTATATACATGAGACTTTTTGTGTAATACAATTTTTTCAGAAATAGAATAAGTATTTCAAAATATTGCCCTAAATTTCACTAAAATTATGAAATTTCTACACGTCGAAAAAACAGTTAATAAAAAGGTTCGTAAAATGGAAAAGCAATATCAGGACAGTATTCTACAAGGAATTATTTTAGTTTAGACGCGATTGAACACCTTCAGTTTTTGCGGGGGGGGGGGTCCCTTTTGTCACCACAGTGCATAGGTATGGTTAATTGACATGACCGAACAATTATTGCTAAGTAGTTACTTAATGTTTTATGATTTTTTACTATAAAATTTGAAGTTTTCTATTGTGAAAAGCTTCTCTGATAAATATGTTTCTCAGAGATAAATTAAAAACCACACATATGGTTCATATCAAGGACTTTTTTAGGCATGTTTTTAATTACTCTGTAGCCCTAACTTTTTTGATATGACATTCGCTTTGTTTTTTGTTTTTTTAATCTAAAACTGAAAACTTTTAATTCACGAGTGCAAATGTTTTCCCTAGTTGTTTATGTTCCGCACAACTGAATATATATTTTTGGGTGTGTAACTGAGCTATAAATAAAAAGGGGAATGAGTAAAAAATATACTAAAAAGCTAAGGCGAGTAAAGGCTGGTTGGAGTATTGTTTAATTGGGTTATAAGTCTCCAACAAGTGGAAAGCTTGGCTGCGGTGCTCGGGAAATGAAATTTCGGATTTCACACTCTGTTTCTCTCCAGAGCCGAGTTATGAGATTAAAAGTCGAGGCCCCGCTCCTGAGTTTTCCTCCCTAGAAAACAGCAACCCCCCCCCCCCGGCTTCAGCCCACATATTGCCTTCTTCCTCCGCCTCCTGGCTTCTTTCGGCGCTTATAGCTTGCCAACTTTCTGCGAAACTCTGGCTTCGGATGGTTTTACTCGGCTTTTGCTTATTATTCTTAGACGTGAACCGAAAAACCGCGATATTGATGTAGATTTCTTTTTTTCTCGTTTCAATGAGAGATTGAAGGGTTCATTAGTCGACTGTTGTCGCAAAATTTCAGATTTTATGATGAACTCTGGAATTGTTTTAACGTTTGAAGGAAAATACATAAAATAGTAAAGTAATATATATTATTGAAAGTAATAAAATGCTCCACAACCCTTTAACTGGCATTTATTATTTTTGGATTACCGTTGAAGAGTTATCCGGTCAAAAAGAGCAAAACAATAGTCGGCAATAGTGTTTTTTTCCTCAAAATTACAGACATTTAAACTAAAGATATCTTAAAACACTTAATTGAATAGAACTTGTAGCAAATTTAATCAGCTTTCATTCTTTATAGAATGGTCATGTCGCTAGGATGTATGGTTTCCGAGATATAAGCGAAAATTCGAGAAATAGAACCTTGTACCAGCCCCTCCCTTACCGGCGCAAAGACTATGGGCGTGGACCTTTGAAATATTAACCTCCTAACCGATCCAAAAAAAAGTCCGTCACGCAGGAGCTGCATAACTAAGCACTTTCCTCAGAATTTGGGTTGTGTAAACTGGTTTCCAGGACAATTTGCTTAAAATAAAAAAAATGAATAGTTCTCTTTTAATTTTGTAATGAGTAACTGTTCAATTTATTAATTTGCTTCCAGAGTTATGTTTACACATGGTACCTACTACACTACTTAATAAATAGAAAAAACTTCATATTTTCGTCTTTTGATCTGAAGCAGGAACAGGATACAGTCCCTCTAGTGGGAGATAGCGCTCCTTGCGGCGGCCTTTCGAACCTATGTCTGGCGGGCTATTCTATTGAAATATATTACAAAGTAAACCCCCTTTCCGATTGACCGATTTAGCTCATTTTTACAACATTTCTTTCCCATGAGTTACCCACGACGTATACCGCGTTTCGTTACAATACAGTAGAAATTACGACCGGTATGAGTATATTAGTAATTTGGGTCCGAAGTAACCCCCCCTCCTAATGAACCGATTTAGTTTATTTTTACAACACATTTGTACCTGTATATTTCCACTACAAATACCGAGTTTCGACGAAATATAACAAAAATCACGGCTGGTAGTGGCAAATTGGTATTGTGGGCCCGAAATAAACCCGCCCTTCTAATGAACCGATTTAGTTTATTTTTACATCTTACTTTTCTCTCTAGATTACCGCTACAAATACCAAGTTTCGTTGAAATATAGCAAATATTACGGCTGGCATGGTCAAATTAGTGTTTTGGGTTCGGGCTAAACCCCCCTTCCGGTGGACCGATTTTGGTGGTTAACGAACTCGTTCATTCGTTTGCTAATTGAATGCTATATACCAAGTTTCGTGACGAAAAAACAAAAACTCTGGCCGCTATCGTGTTAACAGACACACACACACATATATATATATATACATATATATATATATATACACACATGTATATATATATATATATAAATATATATATATATATATATATATATATATAAATTTCAACGGGGGTCATTTACTACTAGGTAGGATCGAGAAACATTTGAAGAAATTTTTCAAGAATTCTGTCATGAGTGCAACCTCAATAGCTGCTTTCCTTCGGAGGAAAGTGCTAAAAGTTACGAAGTCAAAAATTCCATTCCAAACATGTCTCTGTAAACCAGAGAAGGGCATATTTTTATTTATAAATAAAAATAAAAATTTATTCGTACTTCATATATTTGTGAATACGAATATAAATAAATTCGTATTCATAAGTGTGAATACGAATTTATTTTTATTCACATATATTAAATATAAAAATACAAATAAAATTTTATTCGCAAATTTTTCTGCGAATAAAAATAAATTCACAGAAAAAATTGTAAATAATCACAAAAAATGTGAATATTTACAAAAAAATAAAGTGATTACAAAAAAAAAATCACATTAAAATATACGAATAAAAATGTATTCACATTATAATATACGAATAAAAATGTATTCACATTATAATATACGAATAAAAATTTATTCATATTTTTTTTTTTTTTTTATGGAGGTACAGATGACAAACTGTGTCCCTGTAGCATGGCTGGTGGTCCCGCGGCGGACTCCGGGTAAACAAAAAATCTAGGCGCTAATAACCTAGACGTTAAACGCCTTAAAAAAAAAAAAAAAAAAATCACCTTCAATAACTTTCGTAATATCATCTTAATACGAATAAATTCATAATTTATTTGCGAATTTTATTGTGAATAAATTTTTATTCACAAATTATAATGTGAATAAATTTGTATTCGTATATTTTAATGTGATTTTTTTTGTAATCACTTCATTTTTTGTAAATATTCACATTTTTTGTGATTATTTACAATTTTTTCTGTGAATTTATTTTTATTCGCAGAAAAATTTGCGAATAAAATTTTATTTGTATTTTTATATTTAATATATGTGAATAAAAATAAATTCGTATTTACACTTATGAATACGAATTTAATTATATTCGTATTCACAAATATATAAAGTACGAATTTATTTATATTCGTATTCACAAATATATGAAGTACGAATAAATTCGTATTTTTATTTATAAATAAAAATATGCCCACCTCTGCTCTAAACCTCTTCGTTGCGTGGACTGGCACAATACAAAATAAAATAATAAAAGAAATATAAATGAATATTAATATTGTTATGTAATCTATTATTTGTATTTATACTGCTGTAATGAATATTAGTATCAGTTTTAGTACAAATAGTTGCAGTAGTAATTATTAATTAGTTGTAGTAGTAGTAATATTGGTGTTAGTAATAAGCAATGACAAAAAAAAAATGAAATAAAAAAAAAATAAATAAAAAAAAAATAGTTCATTGTCATAAATGCTGAATTGGAAGCACAGCACTGTCCTAAACACAAAATTACAAACCCTTTCACGACATAAACACGATTGCACTTCAGGGCGGTGAGGCCCTAGACGTTTTCTGCCCTTAAGCGCCTATATTGGACCTGATCCGATCCGATAGCCACTGACTGCCGGAAGAAAAACATACACATGCATCTCAATGGAGGTGCCTACATAGGTCCCGATCCGATGGCCACCGATTCTCAGCCGTTCAAACTTGTTTGTTTGTAGACCGATTTCGGACCCTCGAGGCTCTACATTTAAACAAATTTCAATGATTTTTTTTTTTTCTTTTCTTTTAAAGAAAGGTATTCAAATTTTGAACAACTTTGTCAATTCACATTTTTGTTTTTTGTCTTCCTTGTTTATTAAATTACGTGGAAAGATGTTTATAACCATCCAATGTTAATAACCTTCCAATATTTATATCCTTTCATTGCTTATAACCTTCTAGGTACCTTTTTTATAAATAATTATAAAATATGAATACTAATGCTTCTCTTGTCGTAGTGTAACAGATAAAAATTAACTGGTACACTAAGATTTATTTTTTTGGTACAAGATATACTTCCAGAAGATTAATTGGCATTTCAACTTCTCCTTCATACCTCTAACATTTAACCTAATCGAAGGTTTCTATGCTTGTAGATGGTATTTCTTAAATTAATCACTCATTTTCACTTCACTACAAGGTCATTACTGACGAGCTGTGACTAAATCGAACCGGATCGGCCCGGGACCAATGTAGGCATTCACGTTGGCCGTTGTCGGTCAAATGAAATCGGATAGGATCGGGAGAAATACGGGTCCAATATAGGTCCAGCATATAGGTTCTAAAAATTGTATTCTTAATTTAGTTACAGATATCTATTTTGTCGTTATAGGTGATAACAAAGAAAACTTGTTTATACACTTTCATTACTTTTATTTATTCTGTGTATATTTCAAGACACCCTATTAATGCCACTTCAGGTGGATTTGTTTTCACGTGGCCCTGACAGTGGAAGGTTCTTCTCAATAAGCTGAAGCTGTATGTTTTTAGCGCGGTTCCTCCCTCCCCCATAGGGAGGAACCCCGCTTATAAGGTTGATACAATGAAACAATCCGGAAAGGCGACTAGAAAATTTCGCGTTTCAGAACCCCTAGAGACCGAAAATAACGGTGGTTCAAATTTGTGTGTGTGTATATATATATATAAATATATATATATATATATATATATTTATATATATATATATATATATATATATATATATATATATATATATTTGTCTGTTCGCTCTGTAGCTCCCAGACGAATGGTCCGATTTTGATGAAATTTGGTACAAAAATCTTTCTCGGGTACTCGGTTTATATTCTTCCTGGGCTAGGAAAACGAATGAAACCATTTTCAAGGCGATAGCTTTAACCGTTTTCGAGAAAATTGGAAAAATAGTTTTTGAATACCGTTTTTGGTTTGGGTACTTAGAATCATGGGATTCAGTTGAAGCATTTTCTGTATGTTGTACTTTCATCAAAACTAATATGTTGAAATTTTGGTTACGTTTGGAGTTATGGAAGGGTTAGAATAAAATATTTTATTAACAGACATAAAAAGTTTTATTAACTTTGTTTACTTTCTTTAATATCTCGAAAAAGGTTGAGAATCTTGGTAAACGCAAGAATACCATTAGAAAGCTTATTAAATGCTCTAAAAAAAAGGTTCTAATGAAAGTTTTGATTAGGCGATGTCAATCGGAGAAATAAGAGCCTAAAACTTTAAAGTAATTGATTTCGCTTATTCGAACTGTTCTTTTTCTCTGTTTTTTATTCCTTGTTATTTTTTAATTGCTTATAGTTGGATAATGTATTTGAAAATAAAACAGGTTAAGAAAAACAATTTAATGTTAGAGATATGGATTTCCAAGATATAGCTTTTCAACTGCCTAGCGTCCTTCCGAGGGAGGGTTGTTTGTCTTTGATTTTGCTACTTAGAATTAAGGGATACTGTTGAAACATTTTTTGTATGTTTGAATTTCATCAACACTAATATGTTGAAATTTTTGTTACGTTTAGAGTAAAGGAAGGGTTAGAATAAAATATTTTATTGACAGACAAAAAAAGTTTTGGTAACTTTGTATACTTTCGTTAGTATCTCGAAAACCGTTGACAATCTTGTGAAGCGGAAGATTATCATTCGAAAGCTTACTAAATGCTCTACAAAAAAGGTTCTGAAGAAAGTTTTAATTAGGCGATGTCAATCGGAGAAATAAGTGCTTAAAACTTTAAATTATTTGATTTCGTTTATTCGAAGTTCTTTTTGTCTGTTTTATTCCTTGTTATTTTTTAATTGCTTATAGTTGGATAATGTATTTGACAATAAAACTGGTTAAGTAAAATAACAAAAACAATTTGTTGTTAGAAATATAGGTTTCCAGGATTCCAAGACCTTGTCACTAGCGGGTCCGTTTCTAGTGTTAGCAGACCCTTCCAGGTAAGATTGTAAATAATGACCTTTCAAGACTTTACTACACACAGGAATGGCGTTAGTGACCTTAAAGGTTCACACGCCATTATAATAATTAATTAAAAAAAAAGACCGGTGGAACCAAAATAATAACTGCTTCTATTTTAATCTTTCTAAATTACACTAGGGATATGAACGGAACCGCGCTAAGATGATGCAGTTCCTGCGAGACGGACTTTTTGTATTAACACATGTCCCTGAAAAGGACCAAAAGTGTTAGAAATACGTAAATGTTGTGAGAGTGTATAGTGATGTTTTTTATTCTTTCGGTTTATAACGTAAATCACTTTATTTGAATAAAGGGCTAGTTAATAAATTATAATGCAAAATTCATTTACTAAACGTTAATGAACCTACAACCAATAAAAACACAAATTTTTACTTTTATGAAAAAAAGGTTATATCAGTCGATCCTATTTAGTTACACTGCTCTCGTTAAAATAGTTATTTATAGAAAGTGAACTAGAATACATTATTAATGCTTTGGTACCTGTTGTTTTGAGCGTGGCCTTCGCCATCAATTCGTATTGATTTAAGCAGAAGTAGGTTAGACATTTTGAGTTTAGCCATTTAGGTAAAAGACCTTTCGATCCAGCTTTCATAAAAATGGGGAGGGGGAACTCTATTTTTCGTCGAGTGTGCGTTTTATTTCTCTCTAAATGTATATATAAGTAAACACACGCATATATATATATATATATATATATATATATATATATATATATATATATATATATATATGGATGGAACGGCATTTTTCTCCAGCGGTGGTACTCCTTCTCACTTCTTCCAGGAATATTTCGATGGGTTCATCTCCATCTTCTTCAGCCAGGTACTTGAAGTTTCTTCCTCGGTGGGAATGCCAAGGGAAGAAACATTTCCTTGGCTACCACCGAATTTATAGAATATAGAATTTTTAAGGTTTTTTTTTATCTATTATGTTCAATTGAAGGCTGCAAATGTTTTTTCCCCCTCTAATATGCTTTTGTTATCGGATAAATATGTCATGAATTTATCTATTTTATTATGCTGCTATGCTACTATATCCCAAAAATTTACACAAGTTTTCTTTTGATTTTAGGTATGGCTAATTGCAGTTCTATAGATGATTAAGGTCAGCTCATATTAAATTTTTATTTATTTTTCTTTGCAAATAACGTCTAATTATTATTTATATTTCTTAAAATACATTTAGTGATACAAATGATGCCTTTTTACCCTCTTAAGAAAGTTATGTTATGTTATATTAGCTAATAATAAAGTTTCTTTCCGGTTTCCAATATATCCCCTTATACATAAGAGACGTGTCTGTAAGGACCCAGCAAAAATGATACTAAACCCGCATAACGCTTACGAGTAAAAGTTCGCTTTATAATGTATGCAAATATCTCTTGAATCATGCACAGAGAGTCACGAGGAGTGCTAATGCTGAAGGTGTCAGCAGGTAACTGAGGTAGAAAGGGTCGTCAGGGTGGGCATAATCCTCGTATGGCGATGGCATTTGGTGGAAATCTCCAGTTATTAGGGATATTCTTACTATTAGGACACTCACTCTACCTATGAGAACTACGGAACTTCTTAACGCCAACAGCGAACCTGTACGAGAATTTGTCAACTGCATCCCCCTACGGGGATCATACACTCTGAAGGGTTAGGTAAAACATTATACAAGATGCATATTTAATTGAATAATCTGATCTGATGATATTCTGGAGAGTTCCTTAAGATGTCGCTATTGTACTACCGATCAACGGTGGCGAACGGGCCTTAAAATAATACAGAATTTAATTGTAAAGTATATGTTATTTAGTTCAAGTCTTGAAGTGCTTTTAAGATTTTTCACTGGATTATTGGTCCCAGATCGAAACCAAAAATAATAAGCGTCATCATTGGAGTGTAACTATTGAGATTGCACTCTTGAAAGATTTTTTGACAAATTTCTTCGAATATTGACCTATATATCTATCTATAGTCTCTCTCTCTCTCCCTCTCTCTCTCTCCCTCTCCCTCTCCCTCTCCCTCTCCCTCTCCCTCTCTCTCTCTCTCTCTCTCTCTCTCTCTCTCTCTCTCTCTCTCTCTCTATATATATATATATATATATATATATATATATATATTTATATATAGATATATACACACATACATACGTACTTATATATACATACATATATATATATATATATTTATATATACATACATACACATACATACATACGTACATATATATACATACATACATATATATATATATATATATATATATATATATATATGCGCACTTGTGTGTATGTCTCTGTTAACATGATAGGCCTTAGTTTTTTTTTCGGCAAGAAAATTGATGCATATCATTCCCAAAGTAAACGAACGAGTTCGTTAACCAGGGAAATCGGTCCATACGGGTGCTTTACTACTAACCCAAAGTACTAACTTGCCCATACCTGCCGCAATGTTTGTTATATTACGAAGCATGTCTCTTCCTCTTCTGAGGAATGGACTTAGCTATACAGCTCCTGCGTGGCGGACCTTTTACTACCAGCTTCATTTTGGTCAAAAGAATTATGAACCCCGTCATTTCTTTATCATGCCATTAATTTAATCTTCAAAGAGCTTTAAAACTGTTTATTTACACTTGAAAGTGTTGTTTTCAATTTGAGAAAGTGGTTTGTTTAGGCTTGAAACTAGGGCTGATCCTTGTGAAGTACCATCAACCGGTGTAGGTGTTAGGGCTTGTAATCTTGTAGCCGCTGTAACACCAGTGCTTCTAAAACACGGTGTTGAAACATCCTCTGCCCTACAGCTGAAACAAGGGCAGGGTACGGGGAAGTTAGCACTAATGAAAAACTCACCGCTCCTGCAAATGTTAATCAAGATGTAAGCTTCTCGCTCTCTCGTCACCCCCCCCCCCTCCAATACTCGTCATAATGCAAAAGACTTATCGCTTTTTCAAAGAATTTTTGTCGAGGTGCTGACATTTTGTAAATGTCTATTTTGATAAAGATATCAGTTGCTTAGATTGCTCTGCCTGCAGGGGCCCGGTTTATGATTTCATTCTGACCCGATCTATGTAAGGAATATAAATTATTTGAATGAATCCAATATGGTGGATACTAGTCAGCTGATGATATGTTGAAAATTAATATTAAATATATAAACAAATGTTTATACACTTCTATGAAAAAAAATACTGCATGAGATTTTTTTATGTTTTCCTTAATAAAACATATTCTATACCAGCTGTGACCGGGACTTCGTCCGCGTGGATAGTGACCTATGACAGCATTATTAGTTGTATCTTCTTGTTTATTTTGGATTATAAACACCGTCGTATGGGTATTTAAAGAAATTTTCTTTACAGTAATGCTTATCTATACACTATATTAGATTAATAGCCATGGGGATCAAGCATACAGGGTGTTAGGATTGCTAAACGTGGCAGGGCCACTAAGCTAAACCCTTAGGGATTGTTGAACCCTAGTGTGTATTGAGTGTCTAACAGACGACAGATATACAGACAAAAATTCTAAAAATCATTGTTTTGGGTACTATAGGGCCCCAAATAGTATTTTTTTGTAACATATCTTCCATGTACAGACAGCGATCCGTTAGAATTTTATTATATGCATAGATTCTGACAGCATAAGAAGGAAAGGCTTAAACATCCTATTCAACATGTGTGAACTTCTTGCTAAATGTAGCTAGTACATACACAGTATCTTAACGTCTGTACGAAAAACAACATTATATCGTCCCTTTCATTTCTAATTATCGAATATGCAAAATCTCGTTTTTCAGATTAGAGACTTGCAATTGTCACAACTCCCTTTCGAGTAGCTTTTAATGCCTTAAATAAAGTATCATTTAATAAAGACCATTTTTCAATATATTACTTCGTCAATGGATAGAATATGTTCGTTCTCTAGTTTGCTCCGATTTGCATATTCGATAGTTTGACATGGTAGATCAATCATAGAAGATCCCACAGTCAAGTTAATGAAACTATATTTTTATCCCAGTAATAAGGGCATATTCATTGTAGTTTATTTATATTAATCAGTCTGTTTTTAATAATACTTTAATTTGAAATAAATACAATTTTCAGTTCTTCTTGATTTCTTAGACACAATTTAGTGTGCTTATCGTCCCCGGAAAGAAGCACGTTAAATAAATTATGGTTTTCCACGAAATTTTGCATGTTGACCCCAAAAAAATACTATAATTTTTTGCCAAACTTGGTTTTTCGTATTTAGTCGTATCTTTCCCAGGAATGATAGGGGGAAAAAGAGAGCAATTAGTCAAAAGGTTGATTATTTTTATTTCATCCTCATTATCAGCCAAAGTCCATTTTTCTTGAGGTTTATGTTTCAAAATATTATATTAGTTTTATGTAGTGTCATTATTTTTTTTCATCTAAATCTTCATCAAAGGACTCTTCTAATTGAAAATCGTAGCGCCTACGTTGTGTAACTAGGCTTCTGTAATTTTACGTTATATTCCTATATGCATTTCGAAACGGGTTCAGAAATCGCACTAAATGTAAAACATCTATACGAAAGCTTGTTAAATTTCCTACAAATACGGTTCTTGTGCATGTTTTCCTGGAGCGGTCTCATTGAAAGGAATTGGCGCTTAATTAAAGTAATGTTCACTTAGGTTTCCTGTTATGGCTCCTAAGATGTTACTACGATTTCAGATTCAGTTTTACATCACATTTCCTTTCTTTTACGAATGATTAAGACACAACATTAACTGTTTCTTTTCTAAACTTCTCAAATCACACTAGGTACGATACGAACGGAAACGTGCTAAGATGACTCCGTTCCTGCTAATCGGACTTTTTTTTGTCTATAATGTTTTATAGTGTATCGTTTTTTTTCTTTTTTTTTTTTTATAATTATATTAATGGGTGTTTCGATTTTTGAAATTCTTCATGCGGACTGCTACTGCAGTATGCCTTGTATAAATCCTCGACCGAAGAGCAAGGGGAGTGAGTTTTGTTCTCCCCTGTTTGTGAGGGGGTTGTAGGTTCGTACTAATGAAAAACCAGAGGGTGTAGGACTAGGGATGGGGGGTGGGGAATGTTAATCAGAATGTGGCTACCTCATACCCCCCTCCCCCCGGAAGGGTCCTATACCAAACCTCTGCAATATGATATAACCTTATTCCATGCAGGTTGTTCGTAATATTATATGCCGAAAAGTAGAAAACGCAGTGTGGCCTCAAATAAAAAAAAAGCCCGTCACGCAGGAGCTGCACTATTAACACATCTATATATATAAAAATCACGTGTCTGTCTGTTTATATGTTTTTCTGTTTATTTATTTGTTCCTTATACAAATCTACACTGTTTGACCGATATTGACGAAACTTGGCACACAGGTAGGCCTTGATACGAGAAATCTCCTAGGCTAGGTCAAAATAGTCAAATTTCAAAATTTGGTCAAAAGGTCAAAAGTTTTGTTCAAGAAAAATTGGCTACACTGAACCATTCAGATTGTGACGGCCGTTTTGAATCGACTACTACTGGCCTCTGTCGGCTGTTAGATGAAGTGCTGTTGTGCTGGCCTCTGCCGTCAACATTATGAACTAAAACAAATTCACATCGTTTGACCGATTTTCGTAACTGGATATAGACAACTATGTATCTAGTAGATCTTGATACGGGGAGAGTCATAGACAGAAAGTAGGTGTAGCATGGCACACTGGTTATAAGCTAGTGTTTGGCAATGGGGTGTGTTGTGTATATGTTGTATACAGGTACTATCCTGAATTAAATTTATTCATACACAAGGGTTTTTAAATGTAAGTTGGAAATGCAGCTTCACCATCCACAGATTGTATCCACCATCTGGCTTGACGTCACCTACCCACCTTTCAGAGGTATGCAGCTCTTGCGAGGCGGATTTTTTATTTTATTTTTTTAATTACCTTTTGAAAAGCTGGTATGCCATAGGATGAAAAAGCATAATATTACCGCAAGAGTAGTGGATTAGCGCCTAGGTGTTAGTGTGATTACGGACGAGTGTTGGTGGCCACAAAAACGGAGATAATTACTCTGCCGTCCCGGGGCTGCTAACGATGGCCCCCTCCTCCTTGAAGCTGCGTCAGCCCCAATTATCCTGCTTGGGCTTCAAGTCGTCCACTAATATCTCTCTAGTGCCCTCTAGTAGCGGGCCCCTCTGTGTTTGCTCCGGCCATTAGGTAGCGATTAGCGACTATCTCGCCAAATAGCCAGCCAATCAGATTACAGGGAGGGGGCGTGATGTGTGGCCTACGCTTGTACTACTCTTTTTTGATTGAAGTTATATTCTGACAATAATACATTTCTATGATCCAGATGATTGATTCTGAAACTGCCTAAAAAGGTGTTGGCATGTTCTATTCAAATTTGCTGAAAAGGAGCCATCATTAAAAAAAAAAGAAAAGAAAAGAAAAATCCAATTATAAACAAATAATTAGTCCGACTCACAGGAACTGCATCATCTTTCCGCGTTTCCGTTCTTTTTCCTAGTCACATTTGGATATTTCTTAAAAAAGGTCACGCTAAAAAAAAAATGAGTATATTAGGATCCAAAAAGCACAGGAAATTAACAGTAGCCATCTTAAACAAAAGCAAAAATTACTCAATCCGCCCTCTCCCTCTATTTAGGACTGCTCAATAAGTCAATACAAAAAGTAACACTTTTCAGGTTTAAGGCACTTATTTCTCCTGCTAACATCTTCCCATCGAAAATTTCTCTAGAATCTTTTATATAGAGAATTTTATAAACGTAAAAAATGTTGATTGGTCGCCTTCCACTCATCAGATTTCTTAATCGCTTTCGATATATTAAGGAAAATACATGAAGATCCCAAACCTTTCCATGCCTGTAAATAAAATATTTTATTCCTAGTACTTCCTTAACTCCAAACTGAACCAAAATTAAACTTAGATTAGATGAATGACGAACGTCTGAAACGTTTTTCAACTGATACAATCGTTTCTGAATATCCAAACTAAAAATTAGTTTCGAAAATTAATTGCATTAATTTTTCTCGTAAACGGTTACAGGTATCGCTTTAAATATCGTTTCATTCGTCTTCCTACGTCAAGAAACTTATAAAAGGAGTACCTGTAAGCTTATGTACTCAAAACGTAAGCATTAAGATTTTTTCACGCGAATTTCATCCATAATCCTGCTTTGGCTGACGGATTCTGCTTGTTAATGTGAGGGCAATATGTAATTTTATTTCATGGAACATCACCAAAACTCAGATTCTTTAAGTTCAGTTAATTCTGCTGGTTTATGAACTGAGAGCCTGAGAGAGAGCGAATAACCCCATAAGGGCGTTTCCTTTCTATAGAAGAAGGGAGGAATCGGGCTAAAATTTACTTAACTTATTTTTGAAAATTGAAGGCTTGCCAGCGTCTAACCTCCTAAGTTGAAAGGTCAATATAACTTTTTCTGTGTGTGTGAAATTAATCATATACTTTACAATTTTAAGTGTAAAAAAAAAACAAAAAACAAGAGATTGCAGAATGAATTTTTATTTTCCTCCGAAGCGGTTGATTGTGCAATATACAACAATATCCTAGTTTTATTGTTAAATTGATGGCTACCTCTGTTCACGGACCATTTCACAACGCATCCCAACCGTCACATCCAATAATTCTATTTCCTATGGTTCTTTTCACGTTCACGTTCCGCCCCCCCCCCCACATTTTCCTGTTCTCCCATTTCGCTATTTTATTCAGACCCTATTCATATCCGCTTGAATATTACGCTATTTGATGCAGAACTGTCTTTCCCGTACGTGGGTAGATTTTACAAATACTATTTCTTGTATACAAATTGGTCCAAACTGGACCAATTTTATTCAAATTGCAAACGTATTTGAATAATTTTTCCTCTATATATTTTGTATTTATTTTTGTCTTTATACTTATTTTAATAGAGTTGTTTAAATATATATTTGTTAAAAAAATATAAGGTAACATATGTTGGTCAACTAAATAAAATGTGAAGAGGAAATAAGATTTTTTGAGATTAGAATGCAAGAGGTTGTAGTGCTATATCCATGTTTTGAAATGTATTTTATTAAAAATGTCTTCTTAATGTTGTTTAATAATCTTAATGTGGTTTACTGTTTTGGAAATTTTATTATTCTGGGGGGAGGGGTGTAAAGTATTTTCACATCTTGAAATATACCGATTTGAAATATAGGGACGAAATATTAAGTTTGGTTACCATTGGGAATGATTAAGTGTTAAAATAAATTATTATAATCAAGTAAAATTCAACCTTTTCTAATCCAAAATCAATGGGAATCAGCATTTCCCCAGGGTGGACCCCATTTTTATTAAATAATATTCCGAAAAAGGTAGTGAAATCGTAGGACAAATTCATACAAAAGATTAAATTGTAAGTTTTGATAGGACTACGTCAGGTGCAAAGATTTTCTATCCTGTAGGGATTTTAATATTTAGCCATAAGATGTGTTTAAAAATTTAAGGTTCTATGAAAAATGACAGTTTTGAAAGCAGAATATTAATTTATACAATAAAATTTTCAAAACACCAAAAGGTTTCCAATAAATGTAAGGTCGGTAAAATGAAGAACGTCAAATTCCTTCGCAACTTATTTTATTTTTTGCGCTAAGCGCTTTCAGCAGCTTCTGCTGACATCTTCAGAGCTTATAACGAGTTCAGCTTCACGGGTGACGGCTGACTCAAATTTATTAAATGTAAGGACGCTAAGATAATGCAGTTCCTGGGAATCTATTTTTTTTCAACTCCTATCGTTGTTGTTATTTTGCCGAGTTCTTACTCTTGAAATAATTTCATAAAATCGCCCCGATATGAATAAAAGAACAAAACCACTTGAAAACCTTGTCCAATTTTGTTGGATGCTGGATGAAACAGAGGAGAAGGAACTGGGAGTTTTTCCAATCTCCTTTTCGCTTTTCCAATGGCATAAAGTAAATAAGCTCCAATTTTTCCTTCGCATTTCCGCCTTTCTTCCTCCAGCATCACTTTCTCAAAATGTAGTTAAATTGTATGTTCAATTTCATAAGTTCCATTCCTTTACATTTATATGTTGAAGTGTAATAACTTACATGAAATTATGTATAGAAAAAATGTTTGTTTTTTTTTTTTTATAACATTTGAGTAGCTTAATATCAAAGATGGACACCTGTCATTTTCTAAATGTTGAGAAAATCACCTTTTATGTTATGCAAGTTATAGTGAATATTTTTTTGAAAATATTTATTTCATAATTAGGCTTATATGTTTGAAAATGATATTGTTCTGTTTCTGATATATTACTACTCAGCAAATTAGTTAAAATTACCTTTCAATCCATTCGGTGATTGGTAGGTGTTCATTTAAGAAAGCAACCTCCACAGCAGGAGTCCGTTTTCTAAACAAAGCATCTACAATGAAGCCCGAAATTACATGTTTACGTCCGTTTTTTTACAGAAACTAATTTCATCATTGAAAAGAGCAGACAAAAACCTATAGGAATCCACTGCTAACTAAATTTCGATTTTTTTATAAATGTCCGTCTTTGATATTAAGCCACTCATTTAAATTTACATTCAGTCAATAGTGACCAAAATGTCGGCAATTTTTCTTTTGTTGGCAAAATTCAATAAATAAAATAAAATTAACATAAACGTCAATTTATTAAAATTGGCTCTAGGTACTTGTTTCGCATCCTTGGTTGTCTCTTCAGGAGCCTAATCGGACGAAGGTGAACCTTCCGCCAGTATGGCAATGTCATTACTGAAGATCATCTACATAGCAACAGTGAGCTGTTTTGGTCACCTGTTAAAAAAAAAAAAAAAATTTACATCAGTCCTACAATCGTTTGCCGTTGTCAGCACTCGTTTACCACTACCATCGTTTCAAAGTATAAATAAAATAAGCTTTGGTAGCTTATAGTGCCAGATGTTCAAAACAGAAAGTTTCAGAACCACACTCAAAATTACAGTATTTTGCTGGCAGGGCTAGTACGATGTTATAGGTGCCCTTATAGTCCGTCGGCCCGTGTACATTTTATGCAACGATTTTTAAGATTCTTCATTTTTTCACTATTGATTGTACAAGTCTTAACTAGAACAGTGCCGCTTGTCAGCTGGCTAGGTAGCGGTGGGTTTGGCTGCGGGGGCGTTGCAAACTTCGGAAAAGTATGGAAATGTGAAACTATTTTAAGATTCATGAAATTTCTTGGAGAGACACCTTATATTATACAATAATCATTGGCACTTGTCAGCTGGCCGGCCAGCGGTGGACTGCTTGTCAGCTGGGGGTCTAAACTTGGCAAAAACACGAAATTCTGAAACGATTTTAAGATTGCTGAAATTTTGGTGGTTACTAGTATTTGTAGTGAGATTAACGAAAGACATTGTCAGCTGCTCATATCTTGGTGGAAAACTTGTCAGCTGGGGGGGTATAAGCGCTGAGCACATGGCGCGCGCTCCGCTTTATACCGCCACATATAAGCAGCTGACAATTTGTTTCGTCAATCTTATTACGAATACTACCTACTAACAAAATTTCAGGAATCTTAATATACTTTTTGACTATTTAATAGCGAAAACATGCTTATATTGATTACAACTTCTGAATATATTGATTGTAAATGAATATTTTTATTATCAACGTTAAAATATATTATGTATTTGCATTAAGGTAAGATGAAAAAATATGTCAATTATTTGTATAAAATACTGTATTGGTAATAAAAAAGTATTATACAATTAATCATAATAATAATAGTATACTAAAGACACTTAATAATATAATAATAAAAAGTCCGTCACGCAGGAGCTGCATAACTAAGCACTTTCCTCAGAATTTGGCTAGTGTAGATTGCTTTCCAGAACAATTTCCTTAAAATATCCTACATAAATAAAATAAAAACATGAATAGTTCTCTTTTAAATTTGTAATGAGTAACTGATCAATTAATAATTTGCTTCCAGAGTTATGTTTACACATGGTACCTATTACACTACGTAATAAATACAAAAAACCTCATATTATAATATTTTGATCTAACGCAGGAACAGGATACAGTCACTCTAGGGATAGAAAGCGCTCCTTGCGGCGGCTTTGTGAACCTACGTCTGACGGGCTTTTCTATTGAAATATATTACAAATTAATCCCCCGCTTTCCGATTGACCGATTCAGCTCATTTTTACAACAATTCTTTCTCATGAGTTACCCACGACGTATACCGCGATTCGTTACAATACAGCAGAAATTACGACCGGTATGAGTATATTAAGAATTTGGGACCCCCTTCTAATGAACCGATTTAGTTTATTTTTACAACACATATTTACCTGTAGATTACCACTACGAATACCGAGTTTCGTCGAAATATACCAAAAATCACGGCTGGTAGTGGCGAATTGGTATTGTGGGTCCGGAGTAAACCCCCCCTCCTAATGAACCGATTTAGTTTATTTTTACAACAGTTATTTACCTGTGGATTACCACTACGAATACCGAGTTTCATCGAAATATACCAAAAATCACGGCTGGTAGTGGCGAATTGGTATTGTGGGTCCGGAGTAAACCCCCCCTTCTAATGAACCGATTTAGTTCATTTTTATATCTAACTTTTCTCACTATATTACCACTACGAATACCGAGTTTCGTTGAAATATAACAAATATTACGGCTGACATAGTCAAATTAGTGTTTTGAGTTCGGGGTAAACCCCCCCTTCCGGTGGACCGACTTTGGTGGTTAACGAACTCGTTCAATCGTTTGCTAATTGAATGCTATATACCAAGTTTCGTGACGAAAAAACAAAAACTCTGGCCGCTATCGTGTTAACAGACACATATATATGTATATATATATGCATATATATATATATATATATATATATATATATATATATATATATATATATAGATATATATAAATTTTAACGGGGGTCATTTTCGGTGTCTACTAGGTAGGATCGATAAAGATTTGAAGAAATTTTTCAAAAATTCTGTCATGAGTCCAACCTCAATAGCTACTTTCCTTCGGAGGAAAGTGCTAAAAGAAAGTCAATCGTTTTCTGATTCTGACTCTGCACCTTCAGAATCATCAACCCCCCCCCTCCCCGCAGTAATTGTGCGGTCATCCTCTTCTTGGTGTCTTTCAGCTGAAAATACTAATTATTGTTATTGATGAAATGATTAAACGTTAATAAAGCATAGAAAATAAATAGTTTTAATATCTTCAGTGAATTGCTGATCTCGAATAATCATATCAACTACTCGACGGAATTGTTCTCCGTCAAATCATTTACAGGTTTATATATTATCTTCAATATCCCATCCGTAATCCAGAGGAGTTAAACTTGAAGGTTCTTGTTTGTTTATTTTAGATTTTAAACATCCTCGTATAGGTATTTTTTTTTTTCAATCTACTTTACAGTAGATTTATACCTACTCGATATTAGAGGTATAGCCATCGGGGATCAACCATACAGGCTGCTAGGATTGCTAAAAGAAGCTCTAGACCTCTTAAGGATTGTTTAACTGTAGTGTGTATAGAGTGTCTGCCACAGCAAACATACAGACAAACAGACAACAATTCTATAAATCATGGTTTTGGGTACAATTGCATTGATAAAGGCCCCCAATAGTATTTTTACTCATATATCTTGCATGTACAAACAGCGATCCGTTAGAATTTTATTATATGTGAAGATAGATTACGGCTAGTAGTGCTAAGTTGGTAAAGAATAAACCCCCCTCCTAATAAACCGATTTACTTTATTTTTACAACATATTTTTCTATTAATATTTCCACAAACGAATATCGAGTTTCGTCCGAGCGACTTTGGGTCCGGAGTAAACCCCTCCTCCAGATGAACCAATTTTTCTGGTTAAGGAACTCGTTAAATCATTTGCTAAGAGAATACTATATACAAAGTTTCGTTAAAAAAAAATCCTCTGGTGTGTATCGAATTAACGATAGTTCATGAAATGTTGGACGTGATTCTTTACATTGGCATAACTTTTTTATTTATGTACCGATTCGCATGAAACAAACACTAAATATTAAGTGAAACGTACCACAATATATTAGTGAATACTGCAACTAAATCGGATAAGCCGTTTCTGAGATTAGCGCGCACAGATAAACAGACAAGCAGACAAAAATTTTAAAAATCATTGTTTTGGGTACTATTGCATTGATAAAGGTCCCCAATAGTATTTTTCACCATCTTCCAGAAACAGACAGCGATCCGTTAGAATTGTATTATTTGTATAGATTTGTATTAAGGTATGATGAAAAAATATATTATTTATTTGTACAAAATACTGTAAAAATTATTATATAATTTATTTATAATAATAATAGTTACCTAATAAAACTTTTAAATAAAAAGAAAGTCTGACTCTTCACCTTCAGAATCATTACTTTCGATATTTGTAGTGTTTGTGAGGTCATCCTGCTGTCTCTCATGTGAAAATACTAGTTATTGGTATTGAAAAAATGATGAAACATTAATAAAGCAAAGAGAATGTATAATTTTAATATCTTCAGTGAATTCCTGATCTCGAACAACCATTTCAACTACTGGAGGTAATTGTTGGCCATTAGATGTTAAAATTTGGATGAATATGGGAACGTGAACAAACCAAACTATTTAGATAATAATAACTTATTTTTAACACAAGGCGAAACACTGTGCCAAGCGTTGCCTGATTTTCACGCATTCACAGGCAAACATTTTTTATATGCTGTGTATTTTATACAAATAAATGATATATTTTTTCATCTTACCTTAATGCAAATACATAATATATTTTAACGTTGATAATAAAAATATTCATTTACAATCAATATATTCAGAAGTTGTAATCAATATAAGCATGCTTTCGCTATTAAATAGTCAAAAACTATATTAAGATTCCTGAAATTT
Source organism: Gonocerus acuteangulatus (assembly GCA_946811695.1). Taxonomy (NCBI): domain Eukaryota; kingdom Metazoa; phylum Arthropoda; class Insecta; order Hemiptera; family Coreidae; genus Gonocerus; species Gonocerus acuteangulatus. Next base: position 25,449,723 of record OX328126.1, read on the forward strand.
TGTTAGTAGGTAGTATTCGTAATAAGATTGACGAAACAAATTGTCAGCTGCTTATATGTGGGTGGAAATGTTGTCAGCTGGCGGTATAAAGCGGAGCGCGCGCCATACGCTCAGCGCTTATACCCCCCAGCTGACAAGTTTTTCACCAAGATATGAGCAGCTGACAATGTCTTTCGTTAATCTCACTACAAATACTAGTAACCACCAAAATTTCAGCAATCTTAAAATCGTTTCAGAATTTCGTATTTTTGCCAAGTTTAGACCCCCAGCTGACAAGTAGTCCACCGCTGGCCGGCCAGCTGACAAGTGCCAATGATTATTGTATAATATAAGGTGTCTCTCCAAGAAATTTCATGAATCTTAAAATCGTTTCACATTTTCATATTTTTCCGAAGTTTGCAACGCCCCCGCAGCCAAACCCACCGCTACCTAGCCAGCTGACAAGTGGCACTGTTCTAGTTAAGACTTGTACAATCAATAGTGAAAAAATGAAGAATCTTAAAAATCGTTGCATAAAATGTCACGGGCCGACGGACTATTACCTGCAGAAGGTGCTCTTAGGGAGCCCATACCGGGTGAGGCCAGAGTTGAACTGTACAGTCCATCGAAGTCGAATGATAAAACGAATAGATTAACTGTACAGTCCAATGAGGGCGGGACTGTGCAGGCCAGGCCTGATGTGCGTGGACAAGAGGATATTGCATCACATACAGTGGGTCTACTATAACTGGACTGTGCAGTCCCTGCCTTGAGGTTTATTAACACATGGTCTCTGTGCTAGATCCTTTCAGTCCTAACGTTGAGGGCAAACTTTGAACTGAACGTGAATGAGGCCGGGACTGTGCAGGCCAGGCCTGATGTTATGGACAACAGGATATTTGCTTCGCATACAGTGGGTCTACTGTAACTGGACTGTGCAGACCCTGCCTTGAGGTTTATTAACACATGGTCTCTGTGCTAGATCCTTTCAGTCCTAACGTTGAGGACAAACTTTGAACTGAACGTGAATGAGGCCGGGACTGTGCAGGCCAGGCCTGATGTTATGGACAAGAGGATATTTGCTTCACATACAGTGGGTCTACTGTAACTGGACTGTGCAGTCCCTGCCTTGAGGTTTATTAACACATGGTCTCTGTGCTAGATCCTTTCAGTCCTACTATAACTGGACTGTGCAGTCCCTGCCTTGAGGTTTATTAACACATGGTCTCTGTGCTAGATCCTTTCAGTCCTACTATAACTGGACTGTGCAGTCCCTGCCTTGAGGTTTATTAACACATGGTCTCTGTGCTAGATCCTTTCAGTCCTAACGTTGAGGACAAACTGAACTGAACGTGAACGGCCACCTTTAGGTTTAATCAGTAATTCATTCATTCGAATGAAATGATGACGAGTCATTTACACGTGAAACATCTAGACCATACTGAATAAACGATTTTTTTATTATTTATAAATAGGGTGCTTACAACTGAAATAGGTTCACCATATAATAATATAAACAGATTTTTTTTTTAAAAATTAATCCACACGTATTTAATAATTTGGTTACTTTGTGCCCAAATAATTAATTTGTCTTTATATAGCCATATTTTGGTTGTATTGCATCGAAACTCGGCATAAGTATCTACAGGGAGAGATTTGATGTAAAAATCCACTTAATCGGTCCATTAGAAGAAGGGGTTTACTCGGGAACCAAATTATTTATTTGCCCATATCGGCCGTTATTTGTACTTCCAACGAACCGATCTAAATCAAAGCCAATCCATTAAAATTTTGGGTTTCCTCAGGAAACAATTATGTAATAATAAATAATTGATTCAATTGGCCTTTGTCACAAAACTATTCCTGTGAGGAATGTACTTAAAAATGCAGCTCCTGCGTGACAGACGTTTTTATAGCCCCCCGGATTATTGATTCTTTCTACAGTCGGGGCAAAACTATTTGCGTCCGAAAAGTTTACGGTCGTTAGTAACATTTCAGTTGCCTTCAGGCAACCTTTTATCCCAATTTAGAGGGATATTGGTGCATTGTTCCTGTTTTCCGTTTGACTTCCCCGGAATGTCCCGGCTAATAGGAAATGAACCCCCGCCTGTATCCCGATCTAGAAGCCGATATAATGGATCGGGTTGACAATCGATGCTTTGAATGCCCCCGGGAGGATAGCACTGATTTGCGGTCGTGTCCCTTCTCGTCAACCCCAAACAGGATTGAGGCACCTCTCAGCTGACCGACAATCTACACGCATCCCCATTCTATCTCTGTCACACATACCTGCATCCTGCGGTTCGTCCTTCCCATATGTCAAAGCTACAACTCCTCTCAGTAGGCATTTCAGCTGTCTGATTAACTTTTTTGTAACATTCGTTCATGAAAAATTTTTGCACAGTACCTTAATCGTTATCATTGCCCGAGGAAAAGTCACTGAAAACGGATGTTTCTATTAATTTCTTTAAATCTTAATCGATCCTAGCTATTCAGCGCGAATTTATATTATGTATAAAGGAATCGATATATATATATATATACATATATGAATGGGGGCGAGTTTAGCTCAGTGGTAGAGCACTAGACTAATGAACTGGAGGACACAGGTTCAAAACCCGACCGCGCACTAAAGGTTTTTATCTTTAAGTGCTGTCGTTTGTGGATCGGTTTTGGGGTCCCAGATCGTCCGTAGGCTCACCCAGCCTTTAATTAATTAATTAATAGGTACCTGCAAAGGGAAAAATCAGGCGGCCAGAGCTCAGTACTGACCTATACAGTATCTGCCCCTCTGAGCCATTGTGGCCAGTTACCGGGACTGATTTATATAGTTATATATATGAACGAATATTTAATTGCTCTTAAAAATTTACAATTTTACAGCAAGGAGACTCCCACATTTAATTGCGATTAATGCTAATAAGAAATAAATATAGAACCATCTTAAAATAAAACTAAACAAAATGCTAAATATTTACTGTAGACAATGAACATTTTTACATTTACTGCTTATAAAGAAAAAATAAATAAATGAATAAGTACGAAAATAAATAAAATAAGATAAGGAAGCAAGAATAATAATAATAAAAGTATTCAGAAAAAATGAAATTTATACATATACACGTATACAATCACATATACGCACAAACGTACATACACACAACAATGTACTTGCATTTATATATATATATATATATATATATATATATATATATATATGTATATAAACACACACATAATAACAATAATATTTGTAAATAATTTGTATACATATCTAATAATCGTAACTAAATTGGACTACTTTAATATAAATAAAGTCCTCGCAGAAACTGCATCATCTTAGCGCGGTTCCGTTCTTATCCCTAGTCTGATTTGGAAAGATTAAAATAGAAACAGTTATTATTTTGGTTCCACCTTTCTTGAAAGGTATTGACTTATTGATTGACTTATGATTGGATGGGTCGGCCAACCCCAGATAGGCAGTTGAAAACAGTCACAAGGTCTTCGTATCTCTCTCTTGGAAAGCTATATTTCTAACAATAAATTGTTTTTCTTATTTTACTTAGCCTGTTTTATTGTCAAATACATTATCCAACTATAAGCAATTAAAAAATAACAACGAATAAAAACAGACAAAAAGAACCGTCCGAATAAACGAAATCAATTACTTTAAAGTTTTAAGCACTTATTTCCTCGATTGACATCGCCTAATCAAAACTTTATTCAGAACCTTTTTTTGTAGAGCATTCAGTAAGCTTTCGAGTGGTAAGCTTCCGCTTACCAAGATTTTCAACCGTTTTCGAGATATAAAGGAAAGTATACAAAGTTCCCAAAACTTTTCATGTCTGTTATTAAAATATTTTATTCTAACCCTTCCTTAACTCCAAACGTAAACAAAATTTCAACATATTAGTTTTGATAGAATTCGAACATGCAGAAAATGTTTCAACTGAATCCCATGATTCTAAGTACCCAAACCAAAAACGTTATTCAACAACTTTTTTTCCAATTTTCTCGAAAACCTTAATTAATCAATTTTCTATCGCCTTAAAAATGGTTTTATGGAGGGAGGGAGGAACCGCGCTAAAAAATCCTGTATAAAAAAAAAAAAAAGCTTAGCTCCTAAGTTAGGTGGTTAAGTTAGGATGGTTTAAAATGTTTTAAGAATTTGCATATACTTTTTACTTTATTCTATGAAAGGTTAGACAGCAGACTCTCCATTTTATGAGCTGGTTCGCTATAAGGGTTTAATTGATTGTCCAGGAGTTCTTCTCTTGCTCTACTGAGGCTTGTACATTGAATAAGGATGTGTATGAGGCATCCGCGCTTTTCCGCTTCTCCACAGAGCCTACACGGAATTGAAGGGTCGAAACGGCAGAATTGACTGTCGATAAGTAGCCTGTGCTTCATGTGACTCATGAGACGGAGCTGAGCGATAACACTGAGAGCCTTCAGAGGTAACCTCATAGATAGGTAGTCCTCTCCTGGCCCTAGAGTGCTGAAAGTAGTGAATAAAAAACCAGAAATAAATCATCTTAACAATATGTAAATAGATTTATTTATTTTATTCATTAGACGATGCTTTTCTTGGATATCGATATTTGGTGAATGGTCTTTATCGATTAAAATCAACTGGTTGGTTGGTACATTGTTCTTAGATTCAGTAATGACGTGGTCCGGATACTGGAAGGTTCTCTTGCTGAATGTGGCTGTAAATATCAAAAATACCGTTTAGCTCCTAATGAGGCACCTAAGAGGTATAAAAAGGTCAATATAAATATATATATATATCGCCAGAGGTTATTTATAACAAAACCAGTCCTGTGCGAAAACTTTAAAAATCTAATGCTCCAGACTTGTAGGGCAATTTACGCCGGTATAACCGTTGTTACATAAAGCCTTGAACTGATTTCTATACTGTAAATTGAAATCCCTCCCAAGGAATGCTCCATCTTCCCCCTCTGCCCCTTATCGACTTGAACCTCCTTACCATATTTTGATAAGGGAAGCACTTTATCGATATTTATGTAAGAGAGTGGCCAACGACGGGAGCAGCTTAGTTCCCAATAACCCTGGAATGGCCTGCTACCCATCCAGGGTATATACCCCTTCCGACCATCACATTTCATGAATATATTCCCAGCTATGACGTCTAGCCTGTTTATCTATAACTGCTTCCTTTTACCCGTTCCTTACCTCTTTTCAATAACGCTTCGATGTATTATATATCACGAACCCTATTCTCTTAGACATCTTCCCATTTTGATAGAACCAATCTGATAAAAATATGAGGGTTACAAGAAGGATATTTCTTTAGTCCTATTGGGAAGGCGTCATATAAAGTGTAATAAATATTATATAACTTTCTTGGCCAACTGGTGGTGGTAGTTCATATAGCTTTGAAGGAAAGCAGCTATTAATATTGCATTCAAGAAAAAGGTTTAAAAAATTTAAAACAAATATCGCACTAGTATTTCTAAAGTGACACAACTCAAAAATTGGTTTATTGAGACCGTCATAGTTAGGACTATGCAAGACATGGTAAATATATCTTTATCAACCATCAAAACTGTAAGTACCTAGCTTCAGGACTTGTGCACAAGAGGGCACTTGTGTCACCCTTCCATTCTTAATCCTGAGGGTCCTACATAAAAAGAGTGACACATTTTCAGTTGAGTTTTATTTTGAGTTGCGTCACTTTAGAAATACTAGTGCGATATCTTAACAAGTTGGCTGCAAGTTTTTTCTCCACAAAACCTGATATATTGCACTCCCAAAGGAAACGATTGGACGAATTTGATGACCAGAAAAATTGGTCGGCCTTGAGCTTTTTTTCTTGTAACTAACTCATCAAACGGGTTTTTTTTTTCTCGGAATCTTGTTATTCGAAATTCCGGGCAACGAAACGGGCTGCTATATTATTAACGGACACACCTCCATTATCAAAATTATATATTTCAGCCGATAAGTACATTGTCGCTTGCAAAAGGTAGAGTAGAAGGTATTTTTTTTAAAATGTTTAGTTATCCAACATGCTGGACGCTGGGAGAAAATTTAAAAATATATTATTTTCTTGTTTTTTTTTTATTTTCGAAATATCTCCCTTATAGAAATTGACTATTTTTAATAAGCCCTAAACCGTTTGCTAATTATGCTACAAAATAGTTGTTTTTAAAGAAGAGAATTATCGGTAAGATTTTGAAATCTTTTGAAACCCTCACCTTTTGGAAGCCCTGTTTTCCATACCTGTTGAATGGATCATGAAGGATATTTGATGAATTGTTCAAAACATTCTTTAGTAGAGGCAACCTGAGAGACTAAATACATTGGAAAAGTGTTAGAAATCCTCTGATGGGAGTTTAAGGTTAAAATATCGAGATTTGACTAAAATGAGGTAAGCGACGAGAGAGAAGAGGCATTAGCTCAGGGGTGAGGATCAGAGTTCCAATTCTGTTTACGGTGCTGACAAGGGGTGAAAGGGGGATGGGTGACCGCAAATCAGTGTAACCTCCTCATCGCCCTCCATTTCCAACACCTATACCTTCTCTCATCCAAAATCCAGGCCCTCTATTCAGGTACTTGAACCATTATAACTCCTTCGAACCAGGTATTCCAACAGTTTAAACGGTCTGTCATTTTGGAGCAATTCATTATCTTACTCAATAATCCTCTTTCTGATAGAAATAGTTATTATAAAAGTCCGTCACGCAGGAGCTGCATAACTAAGCACTTTCCTCAGATTTGGGTAGTGTCGAGTGAATTCCTGAATAATTTGCTTAAAATAACCTAGATAGATAAATAAAATAAAAACATAAATAGTTCTGCTCTTTTGAATTTATTATGAGCACATGTTTCAATTATTAATTTTTCAATTAAATTCCTTCCAGGGTTTTGTGTATGTGGGGTACTACACTACGTAATAAATACACAAAGCTTCACATTTTCGTCTACTGATCTTGATGAATAAAATATAATACAAAATTACGACTGGTATTGGCAAATAACTACTTTGGCTCCAGGGTAAACCCCCCCCTCCTAATGAACCAATTTTGTTTATTTTTACAACAAATTTTTCTCTTCAGTTGGCCACAACAAATACTGAGTTTCGTTGAAATATAACAAAAATTACGACTGTTATTGGCAAATAACTACTTTGGCTCCGGAGTAACCCCCCCCCCTCCAGATGGACCGATTTTGTCGGTTAACGGGTTAACGAACTCGATCAATCGTTTGATAGGGGAATACTATATACCAAGTTTCGTGGCGAAAAAACATAAACTCTGGCCTGTATCGTGTTAACGGACACATATATAACTATATATATATATATATATATATATATATATATATATATATATATATATATATATATAGATATATATAAATTTTAACGGGGATCATTTTCGGTGTCTACTAGGTAGGATCGATAAAGATTCGAAGAAATGTTTCAAAAGTTCCGTCATGAGTGCGTCAATAGCTACTTTCCTTCGGAGGAAAGTGCTAAAAGAGTTAAAAGACTATTTTATTGTCATACATACAAACTAATAAAACAAATTTTACAATAAAGGTAATAGAGGTATCCAAGCTATGGCTTTTATAATTAATCTAAATCATCTATATCTATTTAACTTTTATAACTACTATATTATAAGGGGAAAATACGCAACATTAACTTAAAAACTTAAAAGGTAATATGCTTAAGCTTTTTACATTTGTTACGCTTATAATTTAGGCTGTTATAATAATAGTTTACTAATCAGCAATATGCTTATACTTGCTATTTGACACGCTTCAAAGAAGTGCTCTGTCAATTTAATTATGTTTTGACTTATTGTAGGAATGTCAAGAACTTCATGCAAATGCATGACAGGAGTCCATCAGGGAAAAGAACCAATGAATTTCAAGCATTCATTTTGAGTCACCTGTAATTTTCTCTTGTTGATTTCACACGTCATAGACCATAGAAGTAGTTAATCGTCTTTCTAGCACATTCTCTTAGAAAATATTCAAGTCTCTCACACACATGAATCTCTCTCTCTCTCTCTCTCTCTCTCTCTCTCTCTCTCTCTCTCTCTCTCTCTCTCTCTCCCTCCTATGGAAATCACCCAACTCGTAAGTGAATTCACATGAAAAAGATCATTGCACACCAGGTGTACAACTCCCTCTTCGAAAGAATTTTTTTGATTTTTTTTTTTTTTTTTTTTTTTTTTTTTTTTTTTTTTTTTTTTTTTTACAGCGGTTTGGGCACGTGTGCAATGCAAGGTAAAATGATAAGACAGATAATTTTTTTATACACAGTAAAACCAATGCTAAATTTTGTTTTCCTGTACTTAAGGCCGCCACATGGGGGGGACTACCAGGTACAGTTGTCCCGGGTCTGGGCGCCGTTGGGGCACGGACCGGGCCACGCTGATTAGAAAAAAATGTATAGGTCATGAGCTTGTAAAAAGAATGGGGTCTAGAAATATAGACGGGCGTAGCCTATATTTATTGGAATGGGATACATATTTGTTTTAATGTACATAAAAGACAAAACCAGTGCACTCCCAGAATAGTATATTTCATTAGGAGTCGTAATAAAACTAGAAGTACCGAAAGTGACCTTTGCTGCACCGATTGTTGGCGTTTATTCTCATTTCGCACAAAAATCAAGATGAAAATAATTTTATAATGTTCAAATTCCTATAGCAAAGTACTAGAATTTTCAGTCCGGCTTTGAGAAGTGGGGCCATTGTTCTGGTCCTGGGCCTGGCTCTGAGATGTGGCGGCCCTGCCTGTACTTTACAGATTTCATTAGTAAAAAAAAAAAAAAAATGATATTTCGACTACTTGTTTACTGAGAAAATCTGATAATTGCTCACAACTGTTATTGCACATATAGCCTCGGAAATCAAGCACACACGGTGTTTGCTAAAGAAGCAATGTTTACCCATTGCCGCACAAACAGAATGTGTTTTGGGGATGCATCAAAGTGTTGCTCAAAGTAGACCTAAGTGACATCAATTGTATATGGTGCGAATGTGTACTAGAATTAGTAATTTCTTACATTTCATTTTTCAATGGGGGCGAGGTTAGCTCAATTGTAGAGCACTGGATTAATATGCTGGAGGACGTCCTGAGTTCAAATTCCGAGAAAGCACTAATGATTATTATCTTCTAGTGTCTTCGTTCACGGGTCGAATTTGGCCAACCCAGGCTTTAATTAATTTATTAATGGTTATAGTCTTAAAGTCGATACACCCACTATAATACGAGGGATATTTTCGGTAAATCGTAGACAGAATCAACAAAGGCATTAATTCCAATAATCCGCCCAAATTTTGCAATAACTTAATAAAACCATTTGTTAATAATGATAATATGATCAACATTTGTGAGCATGCGTAGTGGAGAGATTCTAAGTATATGCACCAATATTCCCATAGGACAAGACAAGTCCTATAGAAATCCAATAGAAGCCAATTACCAATAGGAAAATGGAGCGAACTCATGCCAGCTGATAGATTATCAGGCGACCGGTTCCATTATTTGCAATTAGTTTCCTGTCCAACGGACCGCAATTAATGAACGTTTTCCAGTCATCGCTGAATACATTAGCTCGTGTACAGGCAGATTAAAACACTACTGTCAATTAGTACATTCCGTCCGAATTCAGCTATTCAGCGCGAATTAAGCAATGAATTATAGAAAAATTCTGTAAACCTTCATCTATACAATCAACTAAGTTCAAAATATTCTATTCTAAAATAGCGGTTCGCGACCTTTTTTGGCTTGAGTAGTACATCACGCTCAAATTTACCACAAAAAATCATTGTATTTTGTGAATTTTTTTTTATTTTGAGTGTGTTATTTTACTTCTTTATAATTTTTGTAGCGTGACTATTTTTTTTAGATCTATAATTGTATTCCTCATAAGCCAATTTTTTTTCGTGATTGAACATGTTCTATATCCACAAATTTGTAAAAATAATAGTGGGCCATTCGTTCCAGTATCGTCCTAGGACCGGGAGAAACAACCCTCCCCGTTATTCCGTATCCTTTTGTTTACTTGAAGTAAACAAAAGGATACAAAACATTACAGTATTCTACAAAAGTACACATTTTAAAAGATTATAAAAATATCATTAGTATAAGTATTGTCTTTCAAAAATTCAGTTTTATTCACGTGGATAAATAAATTTAAGCTAATATGTCGAAAGCTAGGTATTCGTTTTGAGGAAATGATACTTCATCATCCCTAACGTCTCGTGCACTTCTGCCTAAATCTTTAAAATTTCTTAGTCCTCCATTGCAAAAAGCACTAATTTAATATCTGTACAATAAAAAGGCTATCAAATAGGAATGCTTTGCCCAAATTTGCTGCGATTACTAGCGCACTGAACTTCACACCGCACATATCGAGTGGAGCGGGGATGTTAGGGTGCCCATGCACAGTGGGGAAAATCTGAATGTTTTGGCTGCGCAGTCCAAATCTTGAGACATTCTGCACCGAATATGAGAGAGCCTTCAGGCCAGATTTGAACTGTACAGTCATTCGAAGTAGAGTCAAAAGTCAGTAGATTAACTGTACAGTCAAAAGAGGCCGAGACTCTGCAGGCGAGGCCTGACGTGTTTGGATATCAGGATATTTGCTTCACATTCAGTGGGTCTACTATAACTGGACTGTTCAGTCCCTGTCTTGAGGTTTTAACTATCGTTTGTGTGCTAGACCCGTACAGTCCAAACCTTGAGTCCAAACTTTGCAGTCCCGTAGTTGAGATTTCAACTAAATGTGTTTGGCCACCTATAATATGTAGAATTAAAATGATTAAAATGATGTGGCTCGCCAACAGGCTGGTAGAACTTGCAATAGATAGAATGAGAAGATTAAATTAAACAGCATACATAAGTCGGTCCCAGGTCGGCATAGGTCCTCAAAGAGTTAATCGGTCTTTACTTTAGATTTAGTCCATTATTTTTGGCAGTTGTCCATGTGGTGCATATATCTTTTGGAGTAATGGTTGTTCATGTGCTGTATGTTGCTCGTACGTCTTGGAATAAGAGTTTCTCAATCAATACATCGCAAATAACCTCCAGTGGTGCAAAAGTTGTACAAAAAAAAAAAAAAGTTACCATAAAAACCTCCGCGGACGTTCATTCAAGGCCTCGCGGGTGTAAAAGTTTGAAACTAGAGAAGATGAACGAGGAAAGCCAAGTTATTTTCTTACAGGGGAGTTAATGAGTTTGCTAGTTACTTTGATGAGAGACCTGTAAGCCGCAACTTTGTCATTCAGCTTAAAGCTTCCACCCTCTAGCCTTGTTTGATCTCCGAAATGTTCCGTCGAGGGGCTTAACCTTTACTAACTATTCCTCCATAGCTCGCTGTTATAAATTCCTATGTACAACTCGTATAGCTTAGCTGTTTAAAGCCTCGGGTCCAGAGATGGCTAGATACTCACTTGGTGTAATAGCATTCCCATGATAAACGATTGGACGAGTTCGTTAATCAGTGAAATTTGTCCATCGGGAAGAAGAGTCCACCCCGGATACAAATTATCAATACACCACTTACAGTTGAACCTTTTAGCGCGGTTCCTCCCTCCCTCCATAGGGAGGAACCCCGCTTGGACACAATCAATCCGCTTGGCATGACGCAATCCGGAAGTACCGACTACCGTGACCGAAAATTATGGTGGTGCACATATATATGTATATATATATATATATATATATATATATATATATATATACATGTCTGTTCGCGGCATATGTAAGCGAATAATGGTCCCATTTTGATGAAATTTGGTCGTTAACCAGCGGAATCCGCCCACCGGAACATGGTTTTTGGAGCGAAATTATCGCGAAAAAAATCGTTGCGCTTACTTCATATGCTTATCGTTTTATAGGCTTCTGGGCAGAAGAAAACGAAGGAAACCATTTTTAGGCGATAGCTTTAACCGTGTTCGCGAAAATTGGAATAATATTTGTTGATTAACGTTTTTGGTTTGGGTACATAGAATCATGGGATTCAGTTGAAACATTTTCTGCATGTTCGAATTTTATCAAAACTAATACGTTGAAATTCCTTAACCCCCCCCCCCCCCCTCCCCCCGGCACAAAGGCTACGAGGACGTTTGATATGTTGACCTCCTAACTATCCGAAACAAAGTTATGATGTTAAAAATTGTGTTCCAAACATTTCCATCTATAAATCTTAGTTGCCTGGACTATTAGTCGCTAAATTTCAGATTTTACGATACACACTGAAATTATTTTTAGGTATTTTCCTTCAAACGTAAAGATAATTTCAGTGTGTATCGTAAAATCTGAAATTTAGCGACTAATAGTCCAGGCAACTAAGATTTATAGATGGAAATGTTTGGATCACAATTTTTAACATCATAACTTTGTTTCGGATAGTGTCAATCGAGTTTTGAACACCCTGTATATTATTGAAGGGAGTGCAATACTCTACTACCCTGTAACCGTTATTTATTTTTTGGTTTCATCGTTGAAGAGTTATCCGGTCAAAACAAGGGAAAAATATGCGGCAAAAGTGTTTTCCCCCAAAATCACAGACTTTCAAGAGCGGAAATTTCGAAAACTAAAGATTTCTCGAAAAACTTTATTGAATAGAACTTGTACGAAATTTAATCAGCTTTCATTTGTTATAGAATAGTCATGTCGTTAGAACGCAGGGTTTCCGAGATATAAGTGAAAACCCGAAAAATGGGACCTTCTAAAGCCCCCCTCCCCCCGGCACAAAGGCTACGGGCGAGGACTTTTGATATGTTCACCTGCTATCCAGCCTAAACAAAGTTACGAAGTCCAAAATTGTGTTCCAAAAATTTCCACCTATAGCTGTTTTTAAGCATTCGTTGCCTGGACTTGTATATACTTTGATAAAAACAGGAAAAGTAAAATAATATAAAAATAATGTTTAGAAGAAGTCAACCATAGTTAGTACTTCCAGAGGTAAGTAAACAAATATTTTAATGGTCACATGAGTTTGTTGCCAATGCCGCGTTAAAATAAAATAATGATCACAATAAGGTCGGCTGAGTAAGTTTTTCTCGGGGTCACTGTCTTTTAAGCCGCCTGGGAGGATTGTATGGACGGGATTGGAAAGATAAGGTTAGATCTTCAGGATTAGGATGGTGAGACAACTTTGATTGGAACGTATGGAAACGGATTTTAGCAAGGTCAACGACGATTGGGATGTTAAGGTCATTGTGTAGAGTTTTTTTTTGATCCATAGAAAGGGGCATTTACAATTTTACGAAGAACTTTTGAATGCTGTTGATATTGGATGTTTTTGCAGTACCCCAGAGTTCTAGTCCTTAAGGCCTTTTGTTCGAATGATTGTTTTGTATTTTGAAAGATTGTTCTGTATCAATAATTTAGATAAGGGTCCAATGAGCCGACTTTAGATGTAGAATTATTCTTTATAAGACCTGCTTATACGAACAAAAAAGCAAAAACAAATAATTTTGGTGGTTTTATCTGAACTTGAAAGCAGAAAAAAGCCCTCACAAATATCGTCCAAAGTTGAGAAATGCCCTTAGGAATGTTGTAAGGAGAGGAAGTGGTTATCCTTATAGAATATGGGAGAGAAGGAGAAGTGGCAGGCATAACATTATTTCTCGGCTATAGCCTCGAAGCCTTGGTAATTTATTGTTTATATAAGGCGTTAGGAAAGGAAGGAAGAATACCCTCCATGCTTTATCTCCGCGGAATAATGCAATGGCCTTCTCCTTGGAGGAGAAATATCGGCAATTTTTATCGACCCCTATATCCTTTCGAAGAAGCTTTAATGTCTTGTGCAGTCCCGTCCGGGGGCAATTCTATTAATGCTGGGCTCCACAATTACTTTACTTTTATGGCTTTGAGGATATCTCGGGATTTCTTATATGAAGACACACCTTCTGTCTTTTACAATTGTTTTTCTGGTCTGAATGGTGTCGGAGCTTCCTATTCAGGCAAAGAGAATAGAAAAAGTCAGTCAGGAAGGTCCATTACTTAGCACGTCCCTTGGGAATGTTGTATCTGCATTCCTGAATAATTTGCTTGAAATAAATTATGCAAATATAGTGTAAATTATATAAATAAATCTTCATCAATCCTACCAAACATTACTCCAATTTATACACACACGTGCACAAACGCTAGCACAAACACACAACACAACCGCGAAAAAAACCCACAAGAACACACTCACAGATACAAAAAAACACAAACATACACACACATTCCGGTAAATGAGGATATAACTCAATGTCTCATGCCCTCTATATTTGCTGTTCCTGCATCCCGTATGAATTATCTGCTAAAAAAAAGGCTGCCAAAGCGCAGGCCGAATTCCAACATATACAATTTTCCTAAAATCTGTCATTTTTTTCCCAACTAACTTTTTAATATATATATATATATATATATATATATATATATATATATATATATGACACATATATGTCTATTATCACATTAGAGGCCACAAATTGTATTTTATTAACAGGAAACTTTGTCTATAGCATTCTCATAACAAACGATTGAACTAGTAGTTCATTACCCATAAAAATCGGTCCATCTGAAAGGAAGGTTTACACCTGACACAAATTATTAATATGCCTCTGACAGACGGCATTTTAGATATATTGCGACAAAACTCGGCATATGTTGTGGGCATCTAAAGATAAATATATGCTGTAAATATGGAGTCTTTTTTACTTTACCCACTCCAGTTACTTTTTAGAATAACGTCATAATATTTCGTTACAATATTGTAACAGGTGTTGCTAGGCTACATAAAGTTTATACATGAAAGAGCTTATAGATTATAAGACACGTTGAAGTTGTGTTTGTTGTGCTGAGTTGAAGTTGTCAAATAATGAATTTGATTAAACTGAGTCGTGTGTTGAAATCGGAAGAAGTAGCGTATTTTCAATTTTTTTTGTTTACATTTATTGAATAAATAATTAATTTAAACTAATTATTAGTTTAAACATCTGTTCTTCATAACTATTATCTTAATGATACGATAAATAACTGTTTTAGTAATAAAAGTAACTGGCGTGGGTAAAGTAAAAAAGACCCTAAATATCAACTAAATAGGCTAGGAAGGAATAGGGGTTTACTCTGAAAGCATATTAATTAATTGCTCTTGCCGGCCTTTATTTTTACTTTGTTGCTAAGCAAATCGTTGGACATGATGCCCTATTAATTAGAAACATGTGTAATAAAAAAAAAATTAAAGTTAATAAAGTGATCACAGTTATTCCTCAACGTTTTGGATACATTTAATACTGCTAAATGGGTTATATCAGTTACAGCCTGATCAGATAGACGGAAATGTTTAATTCCGCATGCGCAAATTTTTTAGGGGAATTTTCCCGACGGTTCCACTATTTCAAAACTCCCATTTCAAGAAACAACAGGATGCGTGAAACATTATAAAAACTGATTATGTGTCGTTTGAGACTAGGGAAGGCTTTGAGAGGTCAAAAAAAGGAAATAGTGTCAATATTTATCAATACTTAGCCTAAGCTAAGACTAAAAACGTTTTAAACCTCCTAGTGATAAGGTTATAGCAGAGAGAATTTTTACCGCCAATTTCTTGCACGGGGAATATAGGCCACGCCCTTTTCTCTCCAACGAAACCAGGAAGATAGTGTTTAATATTTATCAATATTGAACACTATCTCCCTTGCCTGACCTCTCAAAGCCTTTCCTCGTCCTAAACAAGGCATAATCAGTTTTTATTGAGTCCAAAGTAACGTGTTGTTAATTGTAATAGTCCGAGAGCCAGCAACGCACTTTTCATGAAGTGTTTTATGCATCTTGAAATTTTGCTATAATGTACCTCTTAGGTAGATAAGAAGGTATATATGTGTTTCCTGGACAAACCTTGGAACACCAGGTACTGCGCATAGGGGAAAGGTACAAAAAAATATTACCCAAAAATAGAGTTTTATTCAGAAGCCAAATATCTTTAATGTAAAATTAAGACAATTTTACAATGAATAATAAATATGGCAGATACTTTTAAGGGGTATAACACGTAAAAAAAAAAAAAATTAATTGTTTTTATTCTAATATTAAATGAGAGTTTTATTCGCGCTGCCATTAAAACCGGAACAGCTGTACAAGATCATGTGAGCAAGAACCAATGAGAGCGCAGGGAACAACCAACACTGCGCGGTCGTGTCATGCACTCTTACGGTTACACGCAGTGTATTGCAGTCATATTCAACATTTATTTTTATGTTTCCTGATAATTATACCCCACAAAAGTGTCTGCCCTTTTGTAATTATTTTCAAATATGTTTGCTGAAGACGCTGTTTAAATCGCAGCGTGAATAAAGCACTTCATTTAATATTAAGAATAAAAACTAGGTACTTTGTTTTTTTGTTTTTTTTATTAACCCCCTTAAAAGTGCCTGCCTTATTTATTATTAATTTGAAAATTGCCTTAATTTGCCATTTTTTTCATTAATAATAGTTGGCTTCTGATTAAAACTCTACTTTTGGGCAATATTGTTTTGCACCTTTCCCCAATGCGCAGTACCTGCTGTTCCAAGGTATGTCCAGGAAACACATATATTTACCTTCTTATCTACCTAAGAGGTATATTATAGCAAAGTTTCAAGATGCATAAAACACTTCATGAAAAGTGCGTTGCCAGCTCTCGGTCTATAATGAAAATACAAATTACGGAACCTTCGGGAATATTTCGCTCGAAATTTAGCGCATGCGGGATTAGAACTTTTGCATCTAACTGAACGGTCTTTAAGATAGGATATGGCATATAAGCACACTATATGTTCATGTTTCATTTTTTGAACATGTTAAATTGACCACATCTGGAATCACTTCACTGAAGGTGAAAAAATGGATTTACTTATGGAAGAAATCTTTCTTTATTGCGCTCCGCTCTATTTCTTTCTATTGAAGAACACGGATGAACTATAATGAAACTTCCATAGAACCTTTTAGAATACATAAAACAATGAATATTTTGTTTTGGTTATATGTATATTGAGTACACTTTCCATGATATATTGAGATGGTCACCAGAGGTGGCCATTTTGTTGTATGATAGTTCCATTAATCTAGGCTCCTCCCACTTCCCCCGCCATTATTATTTCTTTGCTCCTCTATTGTCTCCCAAGCGTCTGCCGGTTCAGAATGACTAAATAGCTCAATTGCGCATGCGTTAACTCTTAACTCGAGGAAATTTCGGGAGGGAACTTTTCTCTTTTTTTCGGCCATTTCGAAACCCATATATTGAACAAAACTTGAAACACTAAAAAAACTGATTATGTCTCGTTTAGGACCAGGAAAGGTTTTGAGAAGGCAGACAAAGGAAATACTGTTTAAAAATGGGATTCTTTCAACCCATCGATTTTGTTATCGATCAGCTGACCACTTTCCACCATTTTGGATTCTTTGAGCCAAATTAATCTGGGCGTGACCCTACTAGTGAAAGGTTCTCTTCCTGAAGTCGAGGCTGTAAGTTTTTTAATTTTTAACATGTTCCCCTGAAATGGCACCAAAACGGTGCGAAACATGTAGGGAATAAATAATGTTAGTAAAACATTTTATTGATTTTTTTATTTGTTGACCTTCCGCTAATAAGAAAAAAAAAATCAAACAAGTATTGCGAACTGCAAAGATATTAGTAACTGAGTGCAGCTATTGTTCTGGAAAAGAATAGTTTCTAAAAATGTAGGTTGTATGAAATTTTTATAAGGCCGAATACTAATAATAAATACTACCCTGATCATTTCTTTTGCTCTTTACTCTGTCTGTATAAAAAATGCAGTTTATTTGCCATAAATGTTTTGTTACATAATACGCGCATACTTTTTTTTGGTTATGTAGTTTTATAACATATTTTCTTCATCTAATGTATTGTTTATTATTTTCTCCCTTAATTTTGTATATTTTTTTAGCTGCAGAAGGCTGCCAAAGTGCAGGCCGAAGTGTTAAAGATAGTCCGAAAATTTAGTTGTTTATTTTAACGCAAAGCTGACTATTCCGTATCACACTCACGCCTTAATGTTGGCAACATATTATGATTATTTTTTTTCTTCTGTGGGCCTCAGCGAAGAAAAATACGCTGGGAAAAGTCTTGGTCGAAGGTTATAAGAATTTCCCTATCCGATATTGAATATTTCTTCGGGGTCCTTGGAAATGAGGGGATCACAATAAGAGGTTCAAGAGATATCTATGTAAATGATATTGTGTGAGGACTGGAGTCTTAAGCCGTAAAAAAATCCTCTAGGTCTAGAGGGGCATCAAAACTCCATTTGGCTTTGCTGTTTCTCCACGGGAATAGCCTTCCTCTCTTATTGCTTTCTCTCTCAGCCAAAGGGTTACTTTTTCTTTCTACATCTAGTTTTAGGAATAGATCCGACAAGTTTTTGTTGGTTAATTTTTTTTTTTTTTTTTTATCGTTATTGTTTATTTGTTTTTAGATATTTCTCCTTAACTAAGGAACGCATCTGCTTTACATATTAACAGTATAAATAAATCTCTTCTTTATGATATGAGAAAATAAAATTGATAGAAAATCAAAACGTCTAAGCATGAGGAAATTGATCATCGATTTAAATTATATTGATCTAAAATAACTAATAATTAACTGAACCATTACGAGTTAAATTTTCCTCCTAAAGTTGAGGGTCTTAAGATCTGTATTTATAACACATTCTCCTAAAGAGGCGCTAAGAGTGTTTAAATAACTGAAAATTAGTTTGAAACAGTAGTTGTATCAATTGTTTTCATAAATGGTTACAGATTTCGCTTGAAACATGGGCTCATTCGTTTTTCTACATTAGGAAACGTATAAACGATTCCGCACGAATTTCTCTCCTAAAAACATTTTCCGGTGGAAATATTCTGCTGGTTAATGAACTTTCGGTAAACGGATTCTGCTAATTAACGAACGTAATCTTTGAAATTAGTAAAAAATTCTTTCTTACAAAATGCAATGAAAATCAGTCCAATTTTGAGCTTTTTAGAGAGCGGACAGACAAATATTTCCACTCGTCTAATTGTTGCCTATTTAATTTTGTTGAATGTAATAATTGGACAAAATATTATAATTATAATTTACTGCAAATTGAGAATAAAATAGAAATCAATTAAGCAAGGGAAAACAAAATAAATTAAGAAGAATCAGTTGAATATTTACGTTTCTTCTTTTAAGGAGATCCATCGTTATCTGCAAATCTTCATTTGAGCTTCACAAGGTGTTCTGGTTACTGCGGTTATCAGCTACTTTTAGCTGTTTGTGCCTTATGGAACCAGGCTATGCAACTGAAATTTCTGTTTATTTGTGACATATTGAGTCCATTCTCAATTTTATTGACTCTTATTCGTTAGCTTAAGAAGATCCTAATGTATTCAATCTTTTCTAATATGTTCTTACCGGACAATGTCTTGTTTTTCTGAAGATCTTGTAGATAAGTTTCTTTAGGTTGTTAAGTGCCCAGAGAAAGGGCTGTAAGCGACAAGAGGAGACTTACCCCCCCCCCCCCCCCCAAAGAGGTTCGAGTCTTGTCCTGTAATGAA
The DNA here is from genome assembly GCA_946811695.1 of Gonocerus acuteangulatus. Classification (NCBI taxonomy): domain Eukaryota; kingdom Metazoa; phylum Arthropoda; class Insecta; order Hemiptera; family Coreidae; genus Gonocerus; species Gonocerus acuteangulatus. The sequence goes on from OX328126.1 coordinate 25,469,256, forward strand.
TTGCAGGAGCAAAGGCCGAGAGTTAGGACGAGCTCCTGGCCGGGCTTAGGGGAAGAGCTAGGCTCTTATTAAACCCTTCCTCGTGGACACTCGAGAAAGCCGAAATTAATTAAATACGAAGCCGCGCACTTATCCATGAAAGGTGACTATCTACTTTCGTCCTTTATTGCTGTACATTGGATTAAACGGTATTCGTTAATATTCGCTCGTTAGTTTTAAAGCTCTACGTAACAATGCCAACGGCCAATGGCCATAGCCACGTTGAATGCTTCTGTTGATCACCGAAGTTAAGCAATGTCGGGTATGGCCAGTACCTATATCTTGTATGGATAGCATATCTTTACTGTACTGTTAATAGGTATTATTTTATCATGAAGATTAGATAGTTAGCCGTCGAGATGATAAGCAATCAGGGATTAGTTTTAACGGCGCATCAACTATTTATCTTATCGGGCTATCTAGAGGTTATTACCCTTTTATAATGACAACTGCACGTGGTCGGTCACCCATTCAGGTACTGATCACGCCCGACGTTGCTTAACTTCGGTGATCTACGGGAACCGGTGCATTCAACGTGGCTATGGCCGTTGGCTTTATATGTGTTTATATGAATTTAACGTAAGGGCTTTATTAGGTCAGTAAGTCGTTTAAGTTACATGTAGGCCATCTGAATCAATCTTTTTAACACAATATATCGATTTTAGGAATCGATCTCCAAGGGCCTATCTTTTAAAGAATCGACCTATCTAGAATTGTTTCAATTTTGACAGTTACAATTTTGTTCACGGTTATATTTTTTCCAAGTCATAGACTCTTATCATCATGGGAGTAATGAAAGGAGGAGAGGGGATGCTTTGGGAAAACCCTTTCATGTAACATCTCTCAAGAAGTTAAGCTTGTTTTTAATGGATTACTATGATATTAATTTTATTTGGAAATAAATATTGTGTCCACAATTCGAATCGAAATGAAATATGAATTTCGTGGGTAATTGTAAGTAATCGTGAAGTCGATCCATGTCGCTGATCGAGCTTTTGAGCCTAGAAGATCTTTTTGTGGATCGAGCTTTTCATTTCGATTCAAAAGATCGATTCATATTCGAGAATGGCCCATCACTAGTTTAAGTCATGTGGAATTGTCAGATTGCCTCGTAATGTATAGTCAGTAAATATTTATGGCTCTTAAAGATATCACTCCCATGCTGATCGTTGACCAACACATTTTGTTTTTGCATTAAGAGTGGTGAGATTTTGCTATAAATCTCTTGTAAGAGAGAACGGATGATTGAAAAGTGTATATTTCTATCGGAACGATGACAGAATCAGTGTCCTGAAGGGATGAAGCCCAAGTCAAGTACCGCTCTTGTTTTCACAAGTCCGTTTGAATAAACCCACAACGGACAAATGTATTTGTCCAGTTTAGAAAAGGCCGGCTATATACAGTCTCTCTCTCTCTCTCTCTCTCTCTCTCTCTCTCTCTCTCTCTCTCTCTCTCTCTCTCTCTCTCTCCTCTCTCTCTCCTCCTCTCTCTCTCTCTCTCTCTCCTCCTCTCTCTCTCTCTCTCTCTCTCTCTCTCTCTCTCTCTCTCCTCTCTCTCTCTCTCTCTCTTGTCCCCTGGTTATCTAGATTACAAACCAATTCATCCGCTGGCTTTTATTGTCGACGACAAAAAAAGAACGAGAGAAATGAAACGCTTTATTGCTCCCGACTCCTATTGTTTCCCCTGACGTACGATCATGCAGTGATAACACACGTGATAACAAAAAGTTTTAAACGGCATTCGAAGTCCATGGCTATGAATAAATAGAATGCCGACGATAATGGAGAACGAGTCCATTTTGATTTTCATCAGGATTTAATCCGAAAGCTAGCGCAGTTTTAGTAATTCATATTCAAATCGTGGCCGCAGAGTTTCTAGCAGCATTTTGCTTCTTGTTGAAATCATGTTTCTGTATTAACATATAAATTCGTTTCTAATTAAACACTTTTTCTAATGTACGAATTGCTATATATTTTTCACAACTTGCAGTATAATTGAAGATTTAGAGAGCTCAATATTCTTTGAGTTAGGCCTCGCTTACGATACGAGCGGTACAGCGGCAGAGCGGTGGGCGAAAACTGCCACGACACAGAGCGGCTGGGCCGTAATTTCCTCCAGTCTCTGTACCAGTCCAATACATTTTATTTAATTATTAAAAAAAATAATTGTTTAAATCCTTAGTTAAAAAACATACCTTACCTGAGAAGTTTAATGCATTTCCAACCTCTTCCCATAGTTCTCCTCTTCTCACTGTGTCTGTCACACCATAGGCACGTTCTACTTTGCACTACCGAAGCTTGAAGACAACTGAAAGTGACGAAGAAAATTTAATGTCTGGGGTGAGCGACGTGCGGCAATCTGCAAGCGGTGCCTCCCTGCCATTCATGCCTTTTGTAGCCAGTGCTCTCCCAATCTTACTGCCCCCCAGTTTATCAGTAGTGTGAGCGGCGCCGCTTTGCCGCTTACCGATCATCGATTGTATCGTACCCGAAGCCTTAGAGAATTTGCGTAAAAATCGCAGTGTTTTTGCTATTCTAAGCCTAATGAAATCTGGTAACGGCAGAAAACAATGACGCAGGTCATGCGTTCGTACATTTTTAGTATTTGTCCTTCTTGCATGATCCCCTCCCTCGCTCTCTTCTCTCTCTCTCTCTCTCTCTCTCTCTCTCTCTCTCTCAGTAAATCTCTCTCTCACTCTCTCCCTCTCCGCTCCCTGAAAAACAGAAGCCCCATGAATCATTCTGAGACTCAGTCTACAGGTACTTATTGACTTCAGGTCTTAGCAGGAAACTTAAACTACTTAGAATCTATCCATAACTTCTTGCTGAACTATATTTAGCCATATTTGCTCCCAAATACCACAGCAACTTTTTAGGCTAACATTGATTGAGCCTGTACTTCTTTTATTTTAGAAGCACTCCTACAGATCACGGGCATTTACATATTGAAATAACAATAACCCCAGTATTAACTCCCTTCTTTGTGCAAAAGTTACTTGTAAACTTTTCTCGAGTACGTTTTAGGCGCGAAACGAACTAAGAATTGCCTTATGACAAAAGAGCCGCCCCTAAGAATTATCCTGGAAGTTGGTCTGACCCATTAGAGAACAATGAGGTACAGTGGAAAGCACTATGGATTGGGAAACGACTAAAGAAAACTTTGAGGATTTCTCATTAGGTTCATTGCCCTGTCAGCCTTTTACAGGTTTTCTTCCTTTTATTGGACGGTCTGTTCCTGACTTTCTGTCAACCAACTTTAAGGACATTTTCATCGGCGGGGAGGATATAATTAGTCGGTACTCACTAATTATTCTTTATGTATCATTGGATGGCAATTAGGGATTTTGTCAGTCCTTTATTAATTAATTAAAATGTTTCGTTTGTTCATTCACCACTTCAAAGGCTTTTTTGGTGTCCCTATGTCCAGAAATTATTTTAATTGGCATCCTACAAGAAGTAGCCAATACATTTTCATAAAACGAATGTTTTATAAGGAATATTATACTTCAACACTAGCTCAATAATTTCTACGTGTGCTCGATAATATCTCTGCTACTTGAATAAAGTCAATGTTTACTCAATTATTATGATAGTTTTTTTATCCTTTACCAATATTTTTTTTGTTTTCCCTTTTACCAGCGCACATTAAAAATCTGAAAAACAAATGCACGTTTAATTCAAAATGGATAAATCGAACAAGGTTAATTTCTCTGTTTTGGGGCAATGCCTTTACAAAGGAGTGTGAGCACATATTTTATGTTTTGTTCATACACATTTCTTACATTTCAAGATTCCTAACCCTTAATTATAATAAAACTACATGCCACAATAAATATACTTTAAGAAACTAGAATAAAACAAACAGCAAGCTAACAATTTAGGTACATGCTAGATGGCGTAAGCCGTAAATTGATCTAAATAATAACAGCTAACTATATAGTAAAATAAAATACATGCCATAAGGAATAGTTTAAAAAATGATAACGTAATGTTAGCACAAAAAAATAAATGTAAACAAATAAAACTAGAAACAAGTAACATAAGGCAAACAGCATGCTATGCACAGAAGAATATAAGGCAAACAGCATGCTATGCACAGAAGAATATAAGGCAAACAGCATGCTATGCACAGAAGAATATAAGGCAAACAGCATGCTATGCACAGAAGAAAATATAAGGCAAACAGCATGCTATGCACAGAAGAATATAAGGCAAACAGCATGCTATGCACAGAAGAATATAAGGCAAACAGCATGCTATGCACAGAAGAAAATATAAGGCAAACAGCATGCTATGCACAGATGAATATAAGGCAAACAGCATGCTATGCACAGATGAATATAAGGCAAACAGCATGCTATGCACAGAAAAATATAAGGCAAACAGCATGCTATGCACAGAAGAAAATATAAGGCAAACAGCATGCTATGCACAGATGAATATAAGGCAAACAGCATGCTATGCACAGATGAATATAAGGCAAACAGCATGCTATGCACAGAAGAATATAAGGCAAACAGCATGCTATGCACAGATGAATATAAGGCAAACAGCATGCTATGCACAGAAGAATATAAGGCAAACAGCATGCTATGCACAGATGAATATAAGGCAAACAGCATGCTATGCACAGAAGAATATAAGGCAAACAGCATGCTATGCACAGAAGAAAATTCTTCTGAAACATGAAGAAAGGTTAATTTCTGTTCGAAGATATTTTCCAATAATTGCATGTTCTGAACTCGATATTTCAAAGTGTCCCTGAATCTTGGACTAACAGCATAATAATTCTAGTGTTCAAAAAATACTTTAACTTATTGGCCAATTTATCTAACCTGCTGATTATGCAAGCTCCTAAGAAAAAATATTAAATAAAATATTATTTTGGGTATAGAAATGAAAATTACCTATCACACTGTCAGTAATTTATTTTTCCGCGGTGCCTCTGCATCTAAGCCAGGCTATCTATAGGTTGTCGCCCGTTCTTACCTTCTACAGTGGAGCAGAAATATTTTTCAGCGAGCCGATTGATGAAACAACTAAACCTGTGAGACACCGAGCCACATCTATGGGTCGCTTATCCATTCTGCCACAAAAAGAACCCTTTTGCTAATTTGAGAAATTAAACGCTTGTTTTGCCCGTAATAAAAAAATCATGAAGGATCATCTCTTTTCCTCTAATTCCTCCTAAATGGTATTCTACAACTCCCCCGCTATTGGCTCAGCCAGCAAAGGAATCGCATATGTAGCAGCCACACTTCCACCGCAAGTGCTGTAAAAGGCCCAGGGCTAAGTGAAAAAGGATCCCCAGTGCAGGGCTGGTTCATTATTTAGTCTGACTGTAGTTGGTGAGTGAGTTTATACATAAATTATTCCCTTCTCTATAGGTAGTCTTCAAGCTTCTCTCTTCTTTAAACCATCCTCTGTAATACATACATCCTCTTAGATTTAACTATCTCTCTAAATTGGATTGATTTTGTCCATAGTAGACGAACCGGAATATGCGTAAAACGTTTTTCCAATTTTGAAGAGTGTCTTACGTATCTTGCATTCTATACTTCACTCGACTTAGTTGAAAAGTATATCTGTAAATCGTTCATTCGTAGACAGTAATGTACATAACTAGAATGCTTCTAATACAGAATCCGTTGCTGCAAGGAACAAGGCTGTGCCTAATACGATCCCTTATAGAATGCCCATTTTTCTTGAAATACCCGTCCACTATTAATATTTTATATATATATATATATATATATATATATATATATATATATATATATATATATATAAATATATTTAATATTTAACTGTTTATTTGATATAAAAAACAAAACATGGTATACACATTGTGTACCTACAGACCACAAGGATAAATTTCCAATTAAAAACAAATTAACTATAATCTTCTTCATTTCCTTGCTCTATTACATTATGAAAGTGAATATAAAATTCATTAATTGGAAGAAAAATTGTTAATAATAACAAGTACTATATATATATATATATATATATATATATATATGTATATATACATATACAATAGAATATACAGTTAGGGATTAATGAATAAATGTTTATGTTTAGCTATCTCTCTGCTGATAGTATGATCTAGTTCTTTGCTTGGTCTCGGCATGGTCTGTTTTTTTTTTTTTTTTTTTTTTTTTTTTTTTTTTTTTTTTTTTTTTTTTTTTTTTTTTTTTTTTTTTTTACGGCGCATCGACATAATTCTTTTGGAATTTTCTCAGCGACCCCTTAGATGAGAAAATTTCTGGCGCTGGTGGGGATCGAACCCACTAGACCACGGGAGACCCCGGCATGGTCTGTTATACTTATTTCAATAATATATGTTTTGTCCTTTTATGTACATATCTCTTAGTGCTACTTTTGCTATAGTTACCTATATTCTTAATCAGTGGGTTAGGTTTTCCCTTGCATGCTTTAAAAAACTTATATGTGAGCTTGTATAAGAAGAATTTAATGTGCGGAATATTGGATATATTTTTATTTTAGAGGTATCCTCTAATGAATTAAAGGGATTTTTTTCTATCTACCCTTTTTGTAGGATTCAGAAATAAATATTCATTGCCGTATTGTCAAATTAGATTGCCATCATTTACTTCTTCTCTATAAGAATTATATCTAACAAGGTGGTCGGAGAATGAATGAAATTTTATAAAGCCACACTTATAGGAAATTCTTTGACATCGTTTTCCAATATCATGCTGACTTAGGTGGTTCGAGAAATCGATCTGTAGATTGTTATATCAGGTTAATATTTACTTGGCTTTAATCTTTTGACCATTGCATTCAATACACCGGCGTTGTGGGCGGGGATCACGTAGAATTCATTTGACTAGTAATGCACGCCTCAAGCGGCATGCCAAAAATATTGACATGGTGGCAAAATAAGTGTAACAGTAGTAATACCATTTAAGATGGTGTCTAAAACGCTCACACATTCCAGTTCGACTTAAAAAGTCAGCAGTTTGTTTTACTTTCTGTTATATATATATATATATATATATATATATATATATATATATATATATATATATATATATATATACTTCAATATCTGGGTTAAATGTAAGTGAGCGACGACAATTAAGTCAAAACATTTTAAAGAATCTTTTTTGCATTATGGAATTGCACTTGCTTTGAATATGATGGTTGAAAAAATACATTTTTTACCTCAACAATAAAAGACAACCAAAAAGATCAGCTTGGAAACTAGTATTGATGCCTTTCTTGTTATTTGTCCTTTAAAATATACTTTGGCCCTCTTTTAGCTTTTATAAGTTCTTCTACCTTTTTATTGGACCATTTTTGTAATTTTTTTTTCACAAGGGAAACATGTTTGACAGAAGTTCCAAGCCATTGGCCATATGGATGAAGACTTTCAAGGGAAATAAATAACTCAAAGGGAAAATTTAAAACATGAATATTGGAAACCAAACTTGCTTTGCATATGAAAAGGATATATCTCATGTCAGTGGATTTTTCCCTTTTTACGCTCTTGCAAAAAATAAAAAAAGGAAATCATTTAAACTTAATTCCCCCATCATACTACCTCTTTTTTATTCCATGAGAAAAAACGGCAATTATATTTAATACATGTAAACAAATAGGTGTAAATAAAGTATTAAAACATATAAGGTAAACACAAGGGTACAATGTACAAAAAAAGTTGACAAAAAAAGAAAGATAAAAAAACAAAAACAAGAACGGAGTACACAACAATAACTTAACTATTATAATAAAGTATCTGATAGTTTATTTCAATATAAAAATCATTATTCTATGACGGAATTGCGAAGTTGTAAAGTTTATCTGTGCTGTCTATGTTTATATGTAGTTATATGTTCATCAGTGAGTTATTACATGATTTTATTGATCTCAATTGTTTATATTACTAATTTTCTGATATAAATTAAAAATATATATATTTTTTCTACATTTATACATTGACAGTCAATATTTTTGAGAAATTTTCTTGAAGCTCCGGGCGAAATGGCAAGAATAACTCTCCCTCCATTCATGAAAATGACTTTATTGTACTGCGAATTACGAGATCTCATTTTTTTCTTTCTTTCTTGTTCTTACCATTTGTACAATTCGAAAGAAAAAGTTTCATTTGTCATTTTCACTGAACAAGGAAAAAAAGAAAAAAACGAAAAGCCTTTTGACTTTACATTGCGGCTTAGGACGAATAACTTAAATTTTCAAAGAGCATTATAGTGTTCTAGGAGCCTGGAGTTGGGATGGTCCTTTTGTCCTACCCCGGTGGAAGCAAGATAAGTAGCTAAAGGCCAGAGGATAAATTTATCTCTTAAAAGGGTTTTTATTACGGAATTATTTATGTTGTGCAAGGGGATAGCGGGGGCGAACTTGTGCAGAGTGGGTGGGGAGGTTTTGGTGGCCCTTGGGAGGGCCGTTCGAACTTTCTGTTGGCGCCCTCTTCTTAGTTCTGTGCAGGGCTTCTGCTCTAATTACCTCAGTTCCTAACTTCCTTCCCTTCCAGGCTACAATAACACCGGCTCTAGTCCGGGGAGGTTTTATTTACTCCGTGAAACTAATAAAGACGTTCGAGAATCTTTATAACCTTATTGCTACAATATATAGCCTGTTCGGATACATTGTCTAGTTCAATTACGCGTGCGCAAAAGTCGGGGGAGGACATATCAGGACCTTGGAAGAGGAAGGGCGAATCAGAAAAAATTATTTTTTCTCAGCACTTTCCTCCGAAGGAAAGTAGCTATTGAGGTTGGACTCATGACGGAATTTTTGAAAAATTTCTTCAAACCTTTATCGATCCTACCTAGTAGACACCGAAAATGACCCCCGTTAAAATTTATATATATATATATATATATATATATATATATATATATATATATATATATATATATGTGTCTGTTAACACGATAGCGGCCAGAGTTTTTGTTTTTTCGTCACGAAACTTGGTATATAGCATTCAATTAGCAAACGATTGAACGAGTTCGTTAACCACCAAGTCGGTCCACCGGGAGGGGGGGTTTACCCCGAACCCAAAACACTAATTTGACAATGTCGGCCGTAATATTTGTTATATTTCAACGAAACTTGGTATTCATAGTGGTAATATAGAGAGAAAAGTGAGATATAAAAATGAACTAAATCGGTTCATTAGAAGGGGGGGTTTACTCCGGACCCACAATACCAATTCGCCACTACCAGCCGTGATTTTTGGTATATTTCGACGAAACTCGGTATTCGTAGTGGTAATCTACAGGTAAATATGTGTTGTAAAAATAAACTAAATCGGTTCATTAGAAGGGGGGGGGGGTTTACTCCGGACCCAAATTCCTAATATACTCATACCGGTCGTAATTTCTGCTGTATTGTAACGAAACGCGATATACGTCGTGGGTATCTCATGGGAAAGAAATGTTGTAAAAATGAGCTAAATCGGTCAATCGGAATGCGGGGGTTTAATTTGTAATATATTTCAATAGAAAAGCCCGCCAGATCTAGGTTCACAAAGCCGCCGCAAGGAGCGCTTTCTACCACTGGAGTGACTGTATCCTGTTCCTGCCGTAGATCAAAATACATAATATGAGGTTTTTGTATTATTACGTAGTGTAGTATGTACCATGTGTAAGCATAACTCTGGAAGCAAATTAATAATTGATCAGTTACTCATTACAAAATTAAAAGAGAACTATTCATGTTTTTATTTTATTTATGTAGGATATTTTAAGCAAATTGCTCTGGAAAGCAGTCTACACTACCCAAATTCTGAGGAAAGTGCTTAGTTATGCAGCTTCTGCGTGACGGACTTTTTATTTTTTTTTTTCTGCTTCAATGTATGTAACATGGCGCCTTGTTTCTCTGGTTCGCCTTTAGTTTTCTCACAGTATCAAGTTAAAGTGAATTGCACCGTCATCATGAAAAATTCAACGTCCTATTTCAAGGGCGAATCCTGGTTCTGAAACGTCCCTCCTAGCATTTTGTTACACATAAACCACTCGTAAAAATTATATTTAAAACTTTATTTTTAAAATTTCAATTGCATACTTTTTCACTCAGATTTATTATTGACCATTCCGTAGAGTTAACATTCACCCTTCTTATCCTGAAACGCTTCTAGAACTTTAACTTCCCGGCATCTGGAATACGCGATTCCCCCCCCCCTTCCTTTTCCTAATATTCCCGACATTTGTAAATTCCTTTTTGAATAAAAAAAACTCGCTAGGTGAAACACTGAAAAATGATTTAACCTCGACCACATAAGGCTTTGGATGGTCAGACAAGACAGATATCGTTTAATAAATTCACAACCAATGCAAAGACTGAAAACAAAATATTTGTCTGTTCGCTCACACACATTTACAAAAATGGCCCAATTTTGATTAAAACTGGTACAAAAATACTTTCTCTAATTTAAAAAATCAATTTTATTTTACCAGTAGAATCCGCCCACTGGAACACTGCTTTATTTGGGTGATCAAAATCGTTACAATTGAGGCTTTCGTTTATAGGCTCCCAGGTACACGTTTTATAGATTCTCCTAGGAACTAAAAGGTTTATTTCTCAGCTCTTAAGGCCCATAGGACGAAACGCTTGACACGGGACGACTATATTTCGATGCAGAATCACCAGAAAAAAAATGGGCCCAATCGGTGGCCCCATCACCGTATACTCCCTTTGTAATAACATATTTATATTTCGATTTCATTTGGAGCTAAGAAGGTATACAAAAAAAAAAAATTATTAACAGACTTGAGCAGTTTTAGGATTTTCGTATATTTTCTTAAATATCTCTAAAACGGTCGATAAATCGTGTTATATGGGCAGTATTTCACAATCTTTTTAGTGCTTAGTTCTCTTTATTTCTGCTAAATGTAAAATTTGTTGGCTTCCTATGATGTTATTTTATAGAAATTTGGATTTCCTGGGCATTATCCATCCTTGAGTCGTCTCTTTTTGTTAGCTTCTAGTAATTGAAGGTTACGCTGATTCTTGAGAAAAAATTACCATTTTTGCTGCTCAAATATATTGGTTTTCAATAATGTCATATCATTTTAATGTTTTAAAATCAATGTTTTTTTGTTTTTTTTTTTTTGTTTTTTTTACGGCGCTTCGACAACTAGGCCACTAGCGCCGACATCCAGAGTGCAACGAGGAATTTTCCCAACGAGCCGTGGGATGAGAAAATTCCTGTCGCCGGTGGGGATCGAAGCCACCATCTCCCGCTTAAGACCACGGGAGACCCCTAAACTTTAAAATCAATTGAATATATTCGAGAAATCATGTCCGATCGAAAATAATGTTATCTAGATCTTGGGTGATACTGGGGTTAAAATCGACATTTTCCCGTTTGATTATTTTCTTTTTACCTATTGCCAATATAATAAATCTAAAGCTGATCCTGCTAGAGGTGAAATATAGTTTTTCATTCCCCAAAATCTCCCCCCCCCCAAAAAAAAACCTAGAAAGAAGAAGTAAATAAAATTGAGGTCTATTGTTGGAGGAGAGAAGGAATTGGAGTTGGTGTAGTTAGTTATAAGAGAAGACTTGAAGTTTCCTTCGAGAGAATCAAGTTGTGTCTAGAATGCGGAGATCTGTCTCTGAGGGGTTCCTTCAAACTTTGATCAGTTCCTTCAAACTCACTCCTCTCTTGTACCTTCATAATTACACTTTACACCTTTCTCTGCTTAACTATTCTCTCTTTTACGGTAAATTACATAGCTTTGTAACAATTGTCGAAGAACACCGACGATTTTCCTTATTATCTTAAAATATCTATTACTGTCATTTTTTACAAAAATACACACACACACTATATATATATTTATATGAAATGGCTTTTTACTCAGCAGTAGTTCTCCTGTCCTACTTCGTCCTGCTGAATCTGATTAGTTCTATGGTGGCCTCTGGTACTGTGTGAACACCCTATTCAGGGGCTTTCCTATTTACCTCCTCTACCTCAGAGGTGGTAGGGCAGCACCAGGAGGATCCTGGATCTTGGAGAAGAGGATGCGTAGGGACATCCTATATACTTGGCTATTAGCGCCGGGCTATCTGCAGGTTACCAACCTTTTGGAATGCCAACAGCACGTGGTCGGTCACCCATTGAGGTACTGAACACGCCCGACGTTGCTTAACTTCGGTGATCTACGGGAACCTGTGCTTTCAACGTGGCTATGGCCGTTGGCAGTAGGTTTTGTTCCCCCAAATTTTAAATGCCACAGTCCCTTCTAGTTCGTAAGCGTAGTATAAGGTATCGGTTGGAGCCCAGCTCCAGGCTCCCATCCGTTGGGCCTGGAGCTCTCTCTGTTAATAAAATAATAAACATTAGGAGGGCTTGGAAAAATTTCATTCTCTTGGGTGCAACAAAGAATAAAACCAATAACGAAGCTGGAGATGTAGCCAGAGAACTACCGCAGGAGAAAGAAGCCCAGGAAGCAAGGAACATATACAGCAGTTGCTTTCCTCCCAAGAAGCAAAGAACAAGTCCTTCAGCTGATATATTCTCAGGATGCAAGGAACATATACAGCAATTGCTTTCCTCACAAGAAGCAAAGAACAAGTCCTCCAGTTTATGTATTCACACGAAGCAAGGAAAATATACAGTAGTTCCTTTCTCACAAGAAGCAAGAACAAGTCCTCCAGCTGAGGTATTCACAGGAAGCAGGGAATATATACAGCAATTGCTTTCCTCACAAGAAGCAAGAACAAGTCCTCCAGCTGATGTATTCACAAGAAACTTAGAACATATAAAGCAGTTGCTTTCCTCACAAGAAGCAAAAAATTAGTCTAGAGCTGTTGCATTCGCAAGAACCTATGATTACATGTTCTGAAACAGATAAAGAACATGGATTGCGTGAACATTAGCTGATATGCTTGCAAAGTCAAGAAATTGGTATCTGTAAACTTGTATGTTCATGAAGGATGATCGTTTTCTTATCGTTGTTGTCAGTAGAGAGAAGATATAGGTACTTTTTTGTCTCCTATAAGCGGAGGTCCTGATAAACATGTTGAACACTAACTTCCTTAGTTTCTCCATATTTTACACTAAGATTGCTTGAGGCCATTTGATAAGATTGATAATAGCCTTATCTCTATTAGTTGGAGGGAGTATTGTCGTCGGTTCTTGCGGTTCCTGAAGGTAGTATAGGATAATTGCCGTGCCGGGAGTGTAGGTTGTAGTTAGCATAATAGGACCCAAGGGCCAACAAGAACCTCCTTCTCCCTTCTCAAGGGTCCTATAGACCTCCTAACTTCCCAACTTCCGCTGGTGACTGGACCAATCAATGTTAGGCCATTACCTCTATAGGATAGTTTCCACGTGACATTGGCAACAAATTTCTGTGGTGATAAATTTGTATTTTTTTGTTAGTTTTGTACACAAACAATGTGCGGACATTGTGAGCTCATGTTTTTAGTAACATTTTAATCCTTTGTTCCCGGATTTGTCATCTATCTTGAAACATCTGAAAAATAATTATGTTGTTGCTTATTGGCATTATGTTGGTCAATTAATAGTTACTCCAGAACCAAACCACGATTAACCACGCTCCTTGCTACTGCAAGGACCACCACGCTGCTTGTTGCTGCTAGTCGTTGTGAAGCTCTTAAAATAAATTAATAAAAAAACTCATTCCTAGCCATGATTGGGCTATGACATTCTTTTTCTGAAAGAAAAAACAACATCCATAGTGGTAATCAATCCGGTGCTAATGTAAGGACTCCCTAGTGCTTATCAGGGGCGCATATAGAAAAAGATTTCGGAAATTTTGGGGTTATGGAATACTAACAACCTAGAACTTGGAATAGTTAGCAAACTAAAACTCTGCTACACACACACACACAAATTTCTGAACTTAGTGATCGTGTTTAATTTATTTTTGAGGTTTTTATGACAAATGTTTTCTGGTAAATAAATTCGGGGAGTGGCTGCAAACCCTCTTATATACGCCCATGGTGCTTGTATTTATTGAATCAGTAAGTTTAAGACCATTCTTCATCAATGCGGTGAAGCGTACCATCTTACTGAGAAATATGTCTAGCTTTGCAGCTCTTGGGCGACGGGCGTTATTTATATAGATTTTACGGTTTAGGAATTTAATAAATAAGGAATTTAAAATTTAACAATAATCTATCAGTGTGTTCGAATGCACCCTAAGCTTAAAAATTGAGTTTGTTGAATGCAGTATGGACATTCACCGTATAGCATATGCTAGAACGGAAAAAATAGTTAATTGCACAACAGGGTCTCCACATGCCAAGATCTAGTGAGCTGAACTCCCACTTAAGAGATGGTGGTTGTCTACTTCACCATGGATGTTTAGTGATGGGCTTCAACCTTTAGTTAGACCGACGATGCTCATAAACCTGATGTGACGTAAACTAGTCACTTCAAACTCTATTGCTAATTTGATCCAATAGTATACAGAACAGGAATAAATTGAAGGGGTTGGGGTAAAATAGTGCCAAGCAATATTATTAACGAAAAGTAACTGTAGCTGCTATGTGTTGGATATTCTGTGAATTGGTTAGGGGCAGAGTTGGGCATTATTCAATAATTTTTTTATTCAATGATCATTCTAATAATTTTTTATTGAATAATAATTTATTCATTGATTGCGTTATTCATATACTGATTTTTTTTTAATTCTATGAATAATAGGGTTGGATCATTATACAATAAATTTTTATTGAATAAGAATTCATTCATTTATTTGGTTATTCATTGACTGTTTTATATATATATATATATATAAATCACGTGTCTGCCTGCATGTTTGTTCTTTATACAAAACCAGACCGTTTGACCGATTTTGACCAAACTCGGCACACAGGTAGATCTTGATCCGGGAAGTGTCGTAGGCTAATTCAAAAACGACTACCAGCTGTCTGTCTATGTATGTTCCTTATAAAAATCGACACCCTTCGTCCGATTTTGACCAAACTCGGCACACAGATAGATCTTGATACGGGTATTGTCGTAGGCTAATTAAAAAATGTCTACCAGCTGTCTGTATGTATGTTTATTCCTTATACAATTCCACATCGTTTGACCGTTTTTAAACTAAACTTAGGACACAGGTAGATATTGATCTGGGGAATGTCTTAGGCTACGTCAAAATAGTGTACGTAAAACGAAAGTGTAAGTATGTGTGTACTACTGCAGACATCTGGCCTGCAAAGCGCAGACGTTTTTTTGGCGTGACTGCTCACTGGGTAGACAACAATTTTAAAAGGCAGTCAGCTGCCCTGGCTTGCCGCTCACTTCGAAATTCCCATTCATATGATAGAATATCATTTATGTTAAGTGATATCGATACGGAAATCAAACTTGACGAAATTATTGGATTTTTTGGCACTAACGGAGGTGACACATTCAGCTCGCCTATCTAAAGTTAATGATTTTGGAAGTGTCGATACCCTAACAAGCGACGATTCTTTTACGAAAGCAAAAGTCCAGGGTTGCAATTTTTTGAATATCAGGAAGAAGAGTACGTTAAATAATTTTAAATATATAAAAAATGTGTTTATCAAATTTAACACGCCCCTGGCGACATCTGCGCCAGTTGAAAGACGGGTTTCATTCGCTAGCAAGACAAATACTCGCAAAGAACATAAGCTCAGTGATGAACATTTTGAAAAGAGAGTGATCCTGAAAGCTTATTTGAATAATTAGTTCTCGTGTGATAGTGAAACATAATTAGGCATTACATTTTTTTTTAAATAATGGCTATTATAAGCCTATCATTAACATTTAATTTTCATGGCAGCAATCATTAGAAAATTCTTTTTTACTGTTATAAGTAAATGTTCACTTTTTATAACTGGAATCATGCGTTTGTTTATTAAACATTATACGTATCATTTTATTATTATGAGTTTAAAAAGTAATTTTTAATATTTGGGTTGATGTAAAAAAGTAGGTAAATTTTTCTTTTTTGACCAGTATTGTACCCAAAACATATTTTTTAAAGACGTCCTTTATGCAAAAGTAATAATGAATGTGTAAGTTTGTCCTGTAAGAAAAAATAAGAGTTACTTAATTCAATATAACCTCCAACATCCTGACTTTACTTCATTATTATCCATTATGAATTTCCGTCATTATTTAAAAGTTATTATCAACCAGGCATCTTTAATTTTTACAATATAGTAGTTACTTGCTTTTAAAAATAATATTTTATTTTAAAATTGATTATTATTATTTTATATTATAAGTACACATTATTTTAAATGAATACAAATAATGAATGAAGAAGAAAAAATAATTAATTATTCATTAAACTAGCTGTTACTGGGCGTGCCATGCTACCCTACTTTCTGCATCTAGAACAGCAACAATAAATTACAAACCAAGTAAGTAATATTAAAATCTAATAACACAAATCTCTAAATGTTCGGGTTCACAGTTTCAAACCTGTGACCTCCGAACTGTGAGTCCTAGACAAGTTTTACATAGCCTGTAACACCCCCGGATCACGACCTAAATGTGCGCCAAGTTTGGTCAAAATCGGTCAAACGGTGTGGATATGAATAAGGAACAGCCAGGCAGACAAACAGGTGGTACACGTTTTTGACCTAGCCTATAACACTCCCCGTATCAAAACCTACCTGTGTGCCAAGTTTGATCAAAATCGGTCAAACGGTGTGAATTTGTATAAGGAGCAAACTTACTGACATACAACTGGTTGAGGTTTTTGACGTAGCCCATGCCAATCCCCCTATCAAGAAATACATGTTTTCCAAGTTTTATCAAAATCGGTCAAACGGTGTGGATTTGTATAAATAACAAACATACAGACAGAGAGCTGGTAGATTTTTTTGACTTAGCCTATGATACTCCCCGTATCAAGACGTGCCAGGGTGCCAAAATTGGTCAAAATCGGTCAGAAGGTGTGAATTTGAATAAGGAACAAACATACAGACATACAACTGGTAGATGTTTTTGACCTAGCCTATGACAATCCCCCTATCAAGAAATACATGTGTTCCAAATTTGATCAAAATCGGTCAAACGGTGTGGATTTGTATAAATAACAAACATACAGACAGACAGCTGGTAGATTTTTTTGACTTAGCCTACGATACTCCCTGGAGCAAGACCTACCTGGGGAACAAACAGACAAACACGTGATTTATATATATATATATATATATATATATATATATATATATATATTATTAAACAATATCACTCAAATATATAGTTTTCATTAAAAGAAAAAAAAATGTATTTAACGAAAAATTTCAATCAAATAAATCATTTTTATTCAATAAAAATTTTCATTAAATAAATCATTTTTATTCAATAAATTATTTTCATTCAATAAAAATTTTTATTCAATAAATCATTTTTATTCAATAAAAATTTTCATTCAATAAATCATTTTTATTCAATAAAAATTTTCATTCAATAAAATAATTTTCAATGAATAAAAATTTTCATTCAATAAAATAATTTTCAATGAATAAAAATTTTTATTCAATAAATCATGGTTATTCAATAATGAATAAAAATAAAAATTTGCGTTATTTATTGATTCACTGAATAATGAATGAAAAATTATTCAGAATGAAATATTAAATTTATTCGTAATTCATTATTCATTATTCTGAATGATTTTTGCCCAACACTGGTTAGGGGCAACAAGATTAAGTAGCATACAGAGCTCATATTTTAGTAGCATTCGCATCATAGACTGATAGCCACACATAATATCCAATATATAGCAGCTTCAGTTAAGTGTTGTTAAAAATGTTGCTTGCCCCGACCCCTTCAATTGTTGTGGAATCTCTCCATTGAAGAATTTGAAAGACCTTTGAATGTATTAGCATAGGAATGTAGTCCATAAATTGCTAGCGATCCTTCTTTTTGGGCTTTGTTAATGCTAGCAGTGAGCCTTTAGAAGGTTGAAACACGTTGTCTAGATAAAATACCAGTCAGATGTCAAGAACGAGAAAACGAAAAAAGAAAAAAAAGAGAAGGGAATCGGAAGAATAAAAAAGGCTTTGAAAGATAGATCTATCGGCAGGGAAGGGAAGATTGAGTGTCAGACAGTTGGAACTGCTAAAAGTCGACATCTTCCTTATAGGAATGTGTGGTGAGTATTGAACCTGCGCACCTCCGCATCAACCTAAACACCATAACTGCTGCATATCGTCACCACCCTTATAGGAATTTCTTAGGGTTGTTGAGTCTTTGCACGTTCGCACATACCTTAACCCCATAAGTGCTAAAAGTCGAGACCTGCCTTATAGGAATGTTTATGGGTTGTCAAACCTAAGAACCTCCATATCAACCTATACCTCATAACTACTGCAAGTCGACACCACCCTAATAGGTTCATTTAAGGGCACGAACCTTAACGCCGTAACTGCTAAAAGCCGACATCACCCTTATATGAATGTGTAAAGGTTGTTGAACCTGCGCAACTCCGCACCAATCTTAACGCTATAACTGCTAAAAGCTGACACCACACTTTTAGGAATGATTATTGGTTGTCGAACCTACGCACTAACTTCTACAACCCGACACCACGCTTATAGGAATGTGTAAGGGTTGTTGAACTTGCAAAACCTCCGCACCAACCTTAACCCCATAAATTACCCTAATCTCTGATTGGGATCCTACTTCCCTTCCGATTTTCCCATTTCCCTTCCAGATTATCCCGACATTAGGGCCACCAATGCTTTTCCAATATTTATTCTTGCCCTTTTTACTGGATTTACGTTTCTTCCCTAGGGACCTTTAGCCAGCGGGCAAACCCCCGCCCACTCCATCTCGAATCCGGTTGTACGTTCTAACTCATTCTCTCTCACTCTCTCTCTCTCTCTCTCTCTCTCTCTCTCTCTCTCTCTCTCTCATTATTCTAAAGTTAGTAAAAAAATTTCCACTCTTAACATTTCTCAGCCCTGTTATCTGAAAACCCGCATCTTTATCAGTCTCCATTCTCCTTTTCTCCCGATTTCTTGGAAGGGATTAGGAAATTAAATTGGAAAAAAAAAAATACTAACATCTATTCTTGACTTAGAGTTATTCCATTGTAGGTCAAGTGCTTTTGATACTTATCGTTAATAACTTATTTTTAGATTAAAAAAATTAGCAGAAAAAGGAAAAAATGGTTATATTATAAAATGCTCCTGGTTTCTTTGTAGCTAGTACAAAATTGAAAGATTATTTGTGGAATATCCCCTTTATGCAAAGGCATACCTTCTCTGGCATATTCTCTATCCATGTAATCAGAGCTATTTCCACATTAATAATTATTACAAAATCATTATCACTTAAAGGAATGGCGTTAAAGACCTTAAGGGTTGACAAGCCATAAAAGAAGAAACAACTGTCCCCAAACAGGCCACAAAATACTTATTATAAACCGAAAGATCAAATTGAGATGTGAAATGTATTTATTTATTTAAATTTGAATATCCTTTTATTATTAACTAAGAATTTTAGGACGGGTTATCTATAGGTTACCACCCTTAGATGTGAAATAGACACCGGAGCGCTTACGGTAAGCCTTAATATGCTTCCAGATGTATTTATTTAAGGGTATTTTGATATGGGTAATCGAATAAAGTCCGAGTAGTAGGAACTGTCATCTTATTTGTGTTTCCTTAAATTCTTATCATTACTGTCGTTTGGAAAAGATTGAGATAAGTGTACCTACTTAGTATTGTTGTTTTGTTGAAACGTTAAACTCGTACTCTTCTAAAAATCTTGAAGATATGTGAGAATAAGGCGCCATTATGTACGCAAAACCTACATTTACGGTATTTCTCAAGTTGAAGTCTCTTCAACTTCTGCTCGGAAAGCTCTAATAAAAACAAATCTAATCTGTTCTAATTTTAATTATCTTGTTTTACTAGCAAATTTATTTCACCTCTAAAATCTATTATAAAAGCATCTTGCTAAAAAAACAAAATACGCTTGGATTACGATATATCGTCGATACAAATGCAAACTAACGAATGTGCAAATCAACACTTTTGAGAGTGGAAAAACATTTATTCATAACTTTTTTTTGGACAGTCAAATATTCGGCAGATTTGGCCTCTTGATAGTGGAATACTTTCCTTTTAGTAGAGTGAAGTCAGATTGAAGAATTTGCCGTAAATAAGTCCCGCAGAAATTAGTAAAGATTGACAATGAAAGATGCATTTTTTCATATTCGTTACTTTGCATTTGTATCGACGATATATTCTTTATATCATACTCTCAATGAATTTTGTATGTAAGCTAAAGGTGAGGGTGGGAAAGGATTTATGGATTCTTGAAATAACCCGAAATTGTTTAAAACTTTAACTTATGTTTACAGCTTTTCGAACCTGTTTAGGTTCATAATCAGGCATTTACAATGTAAAATAAAAAGAAAGCCTAGAATAAGGAGGATTCTCTTATGCCACTAATACCAATACAGATAAATACCAATACAGATAAATACCAATACAGATAAATACCAATACAGATAAATACCAATACAGATAAATACCAATACAGATAAATACAAATACAGATAAATACCAATACAGATAAATACCAATACAGATAAATACCAATACAGACAAATAAATAAGGTCCATAAATTTTACTATCAAAATTCAAATATATGGACCTTAATATGAAATTTAAAAATTATAATAGACCTTAACACGACTTAATTTAAGGTGACTATTTATTTATTTATTTATTGTGTTCCGCTTCAATGGCGGCCATACAAAGAACAGTATCCTCCGAACTTAGCTATCCTAGGAAATCAGCATGGTTTTAAGGTGACTATTTATTCATTGTGTTCCGCTTCAATGGCGGCAATACAAAGAATAGTATACTCCGAACTTAGCTATCCCCCAGGAAATCGGCATGGTTTTAGGTGACTATTTATTTATTGTGTTCCGCTTCAATGGCGGCAATACAAAGAATAGTATCCTCCGAACTTAGCTATTCCCCAGGAAATCAGCATGGTTTTAGGTGACTATTTATTTATTGTGTTCCGCTTCAATGGCGGCAATACAAAGAATAGTATCCTCCGAACTTAGCTATCCTAGGAAATCGGCATGGTTTTAAGGTGACTATTTATTTATTGTGTTCCGCTTCAATGGCGGCAATACAAAGAATAGTATCCTCCGAACTTAGCTATCCCCCAGGAAATCAGCATGGTTTTAAGGTGACTTCTTATTTATTGTGTCCCGCTTCAATGGCGGCAATACAAAGAATAGTATCCTCCGAACTTAGCTATCCCCCAGGAAATCAGCATGGTTTTAAGGTGACTTCTTATTTATTGTGTTCCGCTTCAATGGCGGCAATACAAAGAATAGTATCCTCCGAACTTAGCTATCCCCCAGGAAATCAGCATGGTTTTAAGGTGACTATTTATTTATTGTGTCCCGCTTCAATGGCGGCAATACAAAGAATAGTATCCTCCGAACTTAGCTATCCCCCAGGAAATCAGCATGGTTTTAAGGTGACTTCTTATTTATTGTGTTCCGCTTCAATGGCGGCAATACAAAGAATAGTATCCTCCGAACTTAGCTATCCCCCAGGAAATCAGCATGGTTTTAAGGTGACTATTTATTTATTGTGTCCCGCTTCAATGGCGGCAATACAAAGAATAGTATCCTCCGAACTTAGCTATCCCCCAGGAAATCAGCATGGTTTTAAGGTGACTTCTTATTTATTGTGTTCCGCTTCAATGGCGGCAATACAAAGAATAGTATCCTCCGAACTTAGCTATCCCCCAGGAAATCAGCATGGTTTTAAGGTGACTATTTATTTATTGTGTCCCGCTTCAATGGCGGCAATACAAAGAATAGTATCCTCCGAACTTAGCTATCCCCCAGGAAATCGGCATGGTTTTAGGTGACTATTTATTTATTGTGTTCCGCTTCAATGGCGGCAATACAAAGAATAGTATCCTCCGAACTTAGCTATCCCCCAGGAAATCAGCATGGTTTTAAGGTGACTATTTATTTATTGTGTTCCGCTTCAATGGCGGCAATACAAAGAATAGTATCCTCCGAACTTAGCTATCCTAGGAAATCGGCATGGTTTTAAGGTGACTATTTATATATTGTGTCCCGCTTCATTGGCGGCAATACAAAGAAAAGTATCCTCCGAACTTAGCTATCTCCCAGGAAATCAGCATGGTTTTAAGGTGACTATTTATTTATTGTGTCCCGCTTCAATGGCGGCAATACAAAGAATAGTATCCTCCGAACTTAGCTATCCCCCAGGAAATCAGCATGGTTTTAAGGTGACTATTTATTTATTGTGTCCCGCTTCAATGGCGGCAATACAAAGAATAGTATCCTCCGAACTTAGCTATCCTAGGAAATCGGCATGGTTTTAAGGTGACTATTTATTTATTGTGTTCCGCTTCAATGGCGGCAATACAAAGAATAGTATCCTCCGAACTTAGCTATCCCCCAGGAAATCAGCATGGTTTTAGGTGACTATTTATTTATTTATTTATTGTGTCCCGCTTCAATGGCGGCAATACAAAGAACAGTATCCTCCGAACTTAGCTATCCCCCAGGAAATCAGCATGGTTTTAAGGTGACTATTTATTTATTGTGTTCCGCTTCAATGGCGGCAATACAAAGAATAGTATCCTCCGAACTTAGCTATCCCCCAGGAAATCAGCATGGTTTTAAGGTGACTATTTATTTATTGTGTCCCGCTTCAATGGCGGCAATACAAAGAATAGTATCCTCCGAACTTAGCTATCCTAGGAAATCGGCATGGTTTTAAGGTGACTATTTATTTATTGTGTTCCGCTTCAATGGCGGCAATACAAAGAATAGTATCCTCCGAACTTAGCTATCCCCCAGGAAATCGGCATGGTTTTAGGTGACTATTTATTTATTGTGTTCCGCTTCAATGGCGGCAATACAAAGAATAGTATCCTCCGAACTTAGCTATCCCCCAGGAAATCAGCATGGTTTTAAGGTGACTATTTATTTATTGTGTTCCGCTTCAATGGCGGCAATACAAAGAATAGTATCCTCCGAACTTAGCTATCCTAGGAAATCGGCATGGTTTTAAGGTGACTATTTATTTATTGTGTCCCGCTTCATTGGCGGCAATACAAAGAATAGTATCCTCCGAACTTAGCTATCCCCCAGGAAATCAGCATGGTTTTAAGGTGACTATTTATTTATTGTGTCCCGCTTCAATGGCGGCAATACAAAGAATAGTATCCTCCGAACTTAGCTATCCCCCAGGAAATCAGCATGGTTTTAAGGTGACTATTTATTTATTGTGTCCCGCTTCAATGGCGGCAATACAAAGAATAGTATCCTCCGAACTTAGCTATCCCCCAGGAAATCAGCATGGTTTTAAGGTGACTATTTATTTATTGTGTCCCGCTTCATTGGCGGCAATACAAAGAATAGTATCCTCCGAACTTAGCTATCCCCCAGGAAATCAGCATGGTTTTAAGGTGACTATTTATTTATTGTGTCCCGCTTCAATGGCGGCAATACAAAGAATAGTATCCTCCGAACTTAGCTATCCCCCAGGAAATCAGCATGGTTTTAAGGTGACTATTTATTTATTGTGTCCGGCTTCATTGGCGGCAATACAAAGAACAGTATCCTCCGAACTTAGCTATCCTAGGAAATCGGCATGGTTTTAAGGTGACTATTTATTTATTGTGTTCCGCTTCAATGGCGGCAATACAAAGAACAGTATCCTCCGAACTTAGCTATCCCCCAGGAAATCAGCATGGTTTTAGGTGACTATTTATTTATTTATTTATTGTGTCCCGCTTCAATGGCGGCAATACAAAGAATAGTATCCTCCGAACTTAGCTATCCCCCAGGAAATCAGCATGGTTTTAAGGTGACTATTTATTTATTGTGTTCCGCTTCAATGGCGGCAATACAAAGAACAGTATCCTCCGAACTTAGCTATCCCCCAGGAAATCAGCATGGTTTTAAGGTGACTATTTATTTATTGTGTTCCGCTTCAATGGCGGCAATACAAAGAACAGTATCATCCGAACTTAGCTATCCCCCAGGAAATCAGCATGGTTTTAAAGTGACTATTTATTTATTGTGTTCCGCTTCAATGGCGGCAATACAAAGAACAGTATCCTCCGAACTTAGCTATCCCCCAGGAAATCGGCATGGTTTTAAGGTGACTTCTTATTTATTGTATTCCGCTTCAATGGCGGCAATACAAAGAATAGTATCCTCCGAACTTAGCTATCCCCCAGGAAATCAGCATGGTTTTAAGGTGACTATTTATTTATTGTGTTCCGCTTCAATGGCGGCAATACAAAGAATAGTATCCTCCGAACTTAGCTATCCCCCAGGAAATCGGCATGGTTTTAGGTGACTATTTATTTATTGTGTTCCGCTTCAATGGCGGCAATACAAAGAATAGTATCCTCCGAACTTAGCTATCCCCCAGGAAATCAGCATGGTTTTAAGGTGACTATTTATTTATTGTGTCCCGCTTCAATGGCGGCAATACAAAGAATAGTATCCTCCGAACTTAGCTATCCCCCAGGAAATCAGCATGGTTTTAAGGTGACTATTTATTTATTGTGTTCCGCTTCAATGGCGGCAATACAAAGAATAGTATCCTCCGAACTTAGCTATCCCCCAGGAAATCGGCATGGTTTTAAGGTGACTATTTATTTATTGTGTTCCGCTTCAATGGCGGCAATACAAAGAATAGTATCCTCCGAACTTAGCTATCCCCCAGGAAATCAGCATGGTTTTAAGGTGACTATTTATTTATTGTGTTCCGCTTCAATGGCGGCAATACAAAGAATAGTATCCTCCGAACTTAGCTATCCCCCAGGAAATCAGCATGGTTTTAAGGTGACTATTTATTTATTGTGTTCCGCTTCAATGGCGGCAATACAAAGAACAGTATCCTCCGAACTTAGCTATCCTAGGAAATCGGCATGGTTTTAAGGTGACTATTTATTTATTGTGTCCCGCTTCAATGGCGGCAATACAAAGAATAGTATCCTCCGAACTTAGCTATCCCCCAGGAAATCAGCATGGTTTTAAGGTGACTATTTATTTATTGTGTTCCGCTTCAATGGCGGCAATACAAAGAATAGTATCCTCCGAACTTAGCTATCCCCCAGGAAATCAGCATGGTTTTAAGGTGACTATTTATTTATTGTGTCCCGCTTCAATGGCGGCAATACAAAGAATAGTATCCTCCGAACTTAGCTATCCCCCAGGAAATCAGCATGGTTTTAAGGTGACTATTTATTTATTGTGTCCCGCTTCAATGG
Source organism: Gonocerus acuteangulatus (assembly GCA_946811695.1). NCBI lineage: Eukaryota > Metazoa > Arthropoda > Insecta > Hemiptera > Coreidae > Gonocerus > Gonocerus acuteangulatus. Next base: position 25,494,559 of record OX328126.1, read on the forward strand.
CGGCAATACAAAGAATAGTATCCTCCGAACTTAGCTATCCCCCAGGAAATCAGCATGGTTTTAAGGTGACTATTTATTTATTGTGTTCCGCTTCAATGGCGGCAATACAAAGAACAGTATCCTCCGAACTTAGCTATCCTAGGAAATCGGCATGGTTTTAAGGTGACTATTTATTTATTGTGTTCCGCTTCAATGGCGGCAATACAAAGAACAGTATCCTCCGAACTTAGCTATCCCCCAGGAAATCAGCATGGTTTTAAGGTGACTATTTATTTATTGTGTTCCGCTTCAATGGCGGCAATACAAAGAACAGTATCATCCGAACTTAGCTATCCCCCAGGAAATCAGCATGGTTTTAAGGTGACTATTTATTTATTGTGTTCCGCTTCAATGGCGGCAATACAAAGAACAGTATCCTCCGAACTTAGCTATCCCCCAGGAAATCAGCATGGTTTTAAGGTGACTTCTTATTTATTGTGTTCCGCTTCAATGGCGGCAATACAAAGAATAGTATCCTCCGAACTTAGCTATCTCCCAGGAAATCAGCATTGTTTTAAGGTGACTATTTATTTATTGTGTTCCGCTTCAATGGCGGCAATACAAAGAATAGTATCCTCCGAACTTAGCTATCCCCCAGGAAATCGGCATGGTTTTAGGTGACTATTTATTTATTGTGTTCCGCTTCAATGGCGGCAATACAAAGAATAGTATCCTCCGAACTTAGCTATCCCCCAGGAAATCAGCATGGTTTTAAGGTGACTATTTATTTATTGTGTCCCGCTTCATTGGCGGCAATACAAAGAATAGTATCCTCCGAACTTAGCTATCCCCCAGGAAATCAGCATGGTTTTAAGGTGACTATTTATTTATTGTGTTCCGCTTCAATGGCGGCAATACAAAGAACAGTATCCTCCGAACTTAGCTATCCTAGGAAATCGGCATGGTTTTAAGGTGACTATTTATTTATTGTGTTCCGCTTCAATGGCGGCAATACAAAGAATAGTATCCTCCGACCTTAGCCATCCCCCAGGAAATCAGCATGGTTTTAAGGTGACTATTTATTTATTGTGTTCCGCTTCAATGGCGGCAATACAAAGAATAGTATCCTCCGAACTTAGCTATCCTAGGAAATCGGCATGGTTTTAGGTGACTATTTATTTATTGTGTCCCGCTTCAATGGCGGCAATACAAAGAATAGTATCCTCCGAACTTAGCTATCCCCCAGGAAATCAGCATGGTTATAAGGTGACTATTTATTTATTGTGTCCCGCTTCATTGGCGGCAATACAAAGAACAGTATCCTCCGAACTTAGCTATCCCCCAGGAAATCAGCATGGTTTTAAGGTGACTATTTATTTATTGTGTTCCGCTTCAATGGCGGCAATACAAAGAATAGTATCCTCCGAACTTAGCTATCCCCCAGGAAATCAGCATGGTTTTAAGGTGACTATTTATTTATTGTGTTCCGCTTCAATGGCGGCAATACAAAGAATAGTATCCTCCGAACTTAGCTATCCTAGGAAATCGGCATGGTTTTAAGGTGACTATTTATTTATTGTGTCCCGCTTCATTGGCGGCAATACAAAGAATAGTATCCTCCGAACTTAGCTATCCCCCAGGAAATCAGCATGGTTTTAAGGTGACTATTTATTTATTGTGTCCCGCTTCAATGGCGGCAATACAAAGAATAGTATCCTCCGAACTTAGCTATCCCCCAGGAAATCAGCATGGTTTTAAGGTGACTATTTATTTATTGTGTCCCGCTTCAATGGCGGCAATACAAAGAATAGTATCCTCCGAACTTAGCTATCCCCCAGGAAATCAGCATGGTTTTAAGGTGACTATTTATTTATTGTGTCCCGCTTCATTGGCGGCAATACAAAGAACAGTATCCTCCGAACTTAGCTATCCCCCAGGAAATCAGCATGGTTTTAAGGTGACTATTTATTTATTGTGTCCCGCTTCAATGGCGGCAATACAAAGAATAGTATCCTCCGAACTTAGCTATCCCCCAGGAAATCAGCATGGTTTTAAGGTGACTATTTATTTATTGTGTCCGGCTTCATTGGCGGCAATACAAAGAACAGTATCCTCCGAACTTAGCTATCCTAGGAAATCGGCATGGTTTTAAGGTGACTATTTATTTATTGTGTTCCGCTTCAATGGCGGCAATACAAAGAATAGTATCCTCCGAACTTAGCTATCCCCCAGGAAATCAGCATGGTTTTAGGTGACTATTTATTTATTGTGTTCCGCTTCAATGGCGGCAAAACAAAGAACAGTATCCTCCGAACTTAGCTATCCTAGGAAATCAGCATGGTTTTAAGGTGACTATTTATTTATTGTGTTCCGCTTCAATGGCGGCAATACAAAGAACAGTATCCTCCGAACTTAGCTATCCCCCAGGAAATCAACATGGTTTTAAGGTGACTATTTATTTATTTATTTATTGTGTCCCGCTTCAATGGCGGCAATACAAAGAACAGTATCCTCCGAACTTAGCTATCCCCCAGGAAATCAGCATGGTTTTAAGGTGACTATTTATTTATTGTGTTCCGCTTCAATGGCGGCAATACAAAGAACAGTATCCTCCGAACTTAGCTATCCCCCAGGAAATCAGCATGGTTTTAAGGTGACTATTTATTTATTGTGTTCCGCTTCAATGGCGGCAATACAAAGAATAGTATCCTCCGAACTTAGCTATCCCCCAGGAAATCAACATGGTTTTAAGGTGACTATTTATTTATTTATTTATTGTGTCCCGCTTCAATGGCGGCAATACAAAGAACAGTATCCTCCGAACTTAGCTATCCCCCAGGAAATCGGCATGGTTTTAAGGTGACTATTTATTTATTGTGTTCCGCTTCAATGGCGGCAATACAAAGAACAGTATCCTCCGAACTTAGCTATCCCCCAGGAAATCAGCATGGTTTTAAGGTGACTATTTATTTATTGTGTCCCGCTTCAATGGCGGCAATACAAAGAACAGTATCCTCCGAACTTAGCTATCCCCCAGGAAATCAGCATGGTTTTAAGGTGACTATTTATTTATTGTGTTCCGCTTCAATGGCGGCAATACAAAGAATAGTATCCTCCGAACTTAGCTATCCCCCAGGAAATCAGCATGGTTTTAGGTGACTATTTATTTATTTATTTATTGTGTCCCGCTTCAATGGCGGCAATACAAAGAATAGTATCCTCCGAACTTAGCTATTCCCCAGGAAATCAGCATGGTTTTAAGGTGACTATTTATTTATTGTGTTCCGCTTCAATGGCGGCAATACAAAGAACAGTATCCCCCGAACTTAGCTATCCCCCAGGAAATCAGCATGGTTTTAAGGTGACTATTTATTTATTGTGTTCCGCTTCAATGGCGGCAATACAAAGAACAGTATCATCCGAACTTAGCTATCCCCCAGGAAATCAGCATGGTTTTAAGGTGACTATTTATTTATTGTGTTCCGCTTCAATGGCGGCAATACAAAGAACAGTATCCTCCGAACTTAGCTATCCCCCAGGAAATCAGCATGGTTTTAAGGTGACTTCTTATTTATTGTGTTCCGCTTCAATGGCGGCAATACAAAGAATAGTATCCTCCGAACTTAGCTATTCCCCAGGAAATCAGCATGGTTTTAAGGTGACTATTTATTTATTGTGTTCCGCTTCAATGGCGGCAATACAAAGAACAGTATCCTCCGAACTTAGCTATCCCCCAGGAAATCAGCATGGTTTTAAGGTGACTATTTATTTATTGTGTTCCGCTTCAATGGCGGCAATACAAAGAACAGTATCCTCCGAACTTAGCTATCCCCCAGGAAATCAGCATGGTTTTAAGGTGACTATTTATTTATTGTGTTCCGCTTCAATGGCGGCAATACAAAGAATAGTATCCTCCGAACTTAGCTATCCCCCAGGAAATCAGCATGGTTTTAAGGTGACTTCTTATTTATTGTGTTCCGCTTCAATGGCGGCAATACAAAGAATTTGTATCCTCCGAACTTAGCTATCCCCCAGGAAATCAGCATGGTTTTAAGGTGACTATTTATTTATTGTGTCCCGCTTCAATGGCGGCAATACAAAGAATAGTATCCTCCGAACTTACCTATCCCCCAGGAAATCAGCATGGTTTTAAGGTGACTATTTATTTATTGTGTTCCGCTTCAATTGCGGCAATACAAAGAATAGTATCCTCCGAACTTAGCTATCCCCCAGGAAATCAGCATGGTTTTAGGTGACTATTTATTTATTTATTTATTGTGTCCCGCTTCAATGGCGGCAATACAAAGAATAGTATCCTCCGAACTTAGCTATTCCCCAGGAAATCAGCATGGTTTTAAGGTGACTATTTATTTATTGTGTTCCGCTTCAATGGCGGCAATACAAAGAACAGTATCCTCCGAACTTAGCTATCCCCCAGGAAATCAGCATGGTTTTAAGGTGACTATTTATTTATTGTGTTCCGCTTCAATGGCGGCAATACAAAGAACAGTATCCTCCGAACTTAGCTATCCCCCAGGAAATCAGCATGGTTTTAAGGTGACTATTTATTTATTGTGTTCCGCTTCAATGGCGGCAATACAAAGAATAGTATCCTCCGAACTTAGCTATCCCCCAGGAAATCAGCATGGTTTTAAGGTGACTTCTTATTTATTGTGTTCCGCTTCAATGGCGGCAATACAAAGAATTTGTATCCTCCGAACTTAGCTATCCCCCAGGAAATCAGCATGGTTTTAAGGTGACTATTTATTTATTGTGTCCCGCTTCAATGGCGGCAATACAAAGAATAGTATCCTCCGAACTTAGCTATCCCCCAGGAAATCAGCATGGTTTTAAGGTGACTAATATATTGTTATTAGTGACATAGGAGAAGTTCCCTACTTATTTTTATTTTACATTGTAGATGTTTGATGCATGAGCGTATATAAGGGGGGGGGCTGCAGCCCCCCCTGAAATGTTGATTTGATAGTGCAGATTTTTCATAAAACCCTTAAAAGTAAATTAAATAAGATCACTTTGTTCATAAAAAATATTTTATTTTAGGTGTAATAGCGTTTTAGTTGCCTAAAACTATTCCAAGTTCTAAATTTTTAGTATTCCATATACCGGAAATGGTAACCCTCGAAATTATTTTCTATATACGCCCATGGCTTGATGATGAACCTAAACAGGTGCAAACATAATTTAATGTTTTAAACAATTTTCGGGACAAACTCCCAGGTACCTACTTCAAAAATTATTGTATCTTTTCTCTAGTTTTTTTTTCTGCGTGCTTATATTTCGTTCCTCTTTGTCATCTACTCCTGCTCTTCTGGTAATTTACATTTGTGTGCTCGCTCCCTGTCCCCGGTAGAAGGAAGAGCTCGAATACCTCCAAGGAGTGCATAAATCTACGGAAGAATGCGGACAAAGCTCCAAGCAGAGCTGGACATACAGGAGGTATTTTTTCATGTCCTCAGGGGCAGCTATGCCTGGTGGTAATGAAATTCCACGGGTTCCGACCCTCGTGGTCTTTATCTTACCGATTGCAGGAAGAGTTTGTGTTTATTCTCTCTCAGAATAACAGTGGCATTTTTATTCATTCTTACGCTTTTAAGCGTGTTTCCTCCCTCTGTCAGTGATAAGGGAGCCCGCTTATGATGTCAACTTTATGACGCAATCCGGGAGTACTGACGTGGAGGAACGTGAAGGTCCAAATTTCAGAACCCATAGAGTACGGAAATAACGCGGTTCCAATTTGTGAATAAATTAAAGTACCTTTTTTTGGGAAATTCATATGAGAAATCAATCCTTGTTTTTTTAGTACTTTTCTAAAATGTAATGATACATCTAAGATGTAATGGGTTAAGAGTGGACCCTTCCCTTTTAAGGTCTATTTTAGCCCATATAAGGGTTATTTTCTGATTAATTTTGATATCTACAATGGCTTATGAGTTATTTATCTCCTGCCCGCTTATCCCGCTAAAAAATGGTCCCCTTACTTGTCTGATTTGATAGGTCGAGTTTGTTCACCAACCGAATCACTATTATTTCGATGAAATTCGTCCAACTAAATTCGTAGGGTTTAAGGCTTTGCCTATATAGGTTTCCAGATACCTACTCATTGTATCTGTAATGTGACAAAGTAAATCAAATAAAGCCATTTTCAAGGCTATATCTATACTGATTTCTGATAAAAATGAAAAAAAAAACGTAAAAAGCCTAAGAAATGTCTTACAAAAACAATTCCTATGCAATTATCAACAGTGTGATATTATTTGGATAAATCGGTCCATACAATTTGAAAGTATCAGTTTCACTCTAAATCGTCCTCAGTTTTTAATTGGTTGTAGTAATTTTTACATTTTTGTGTTGTATTTATTTGTAAACACCCGCAATGAAGGCGATTTGCCCAAATACAGATATAAAATTGAAATACATATTCATCCAGTTGCATAATTATTATAAATCCGATCACTCAATTATAAGATTTCACATATCTAATTATACAATTAATCGAGTTTGTGAATAACAAACAGCTAAAAATAAAAATAACTTTGTGAAAACAATAAATTAGTTAAAACATACAGATACAAATAAAAATAACGAAGAAAAAAAAAACATAAAATAGGAGGATCCTATGTATAAATCATAGTGTTCCTATGTACAATGTAGGCCCCGTGCATAATATGACTAAACATAGGAACAATAGCTCCTGTGTACAATCATCTATTTTTGTCATTAAAACAAGATATCATTCTTAATTATTTATCGTGTTTTAACGAATAAATTACTACCAATTAAAAACTAAGGCCAATATTGAATGAAACTTATTTTTTATTATAATAGCGCGAGTCGAGGAGGAAGAAGGAAGGCAACTGCCAGTTTGTTGGGTTTTTTTAGGTGCGTAATTTGGCTTTTTATCGAGATGTTTTGGCAGGAGGTGTTTAAAGTTTTTACAAAATGTCAAAACAATGCACTGACCGTTTGTATTCCAAAACTATATTAGTGATAAATAAATATAATAAATATTAGTGAGAATAAAGACGTGGTAAGATGATGCAGTTCCTGGGAGACGAACTTTTTTCACTCTGAGGTCAACATATACCAAATGCAGCCTTCAACTTCTTTTCTTCGTGTTTAAATTTTCCTATTTTCCTCACGGACGAAAGAATTTGATGACTCCTTAGATCAGGGGTCTCCAAACTACAGCCCGAGGGCCACATCCGGCCCGCGGACAGATTTTGTCCGGCCCGCGGAGAGCTAGCATACTTGAAAACTCCTTTTAGAGAACATATTTTTTATAGCATATTAAATTTAGTTCACTGAAGCATTCTAATTTCATGTTGAATAATTATTAATATGACATCTACATTGATATGGTCATGGGCTAACTACTCATAACATTGTTGTAGGCAAGTTGTTATTGTTTTTGTGATAAGTTGGATAAAGAAACACAGAATTGTAATGAGTAAAGACATGTATAATATGCAGAAAATTTAACTTCAGTTTATAATAACTAACAAATTATTGAAATGAATCCAACTAACATTTTATACATTTTAAATAAAAACATAACTTATAACAAGCATAATGACATCCGCGCTTCATATCTTCGAATTTTCTGTCCGCAAATTTCCTGTATATTTTGAGTAATTTTGAAAATGTTTTGTTTCATAATGACGTTTAATGTTATATTCCTTGAGAACGGCTATGCTTTCATTGCAAATCAAACATAGCGCCTTGTTACTTGACTCAATTACGAAATACTGAATGTTCCACTGATCTTTGAATTCTCTGCATTCACTATCAATTTTTCGCTTCTTTTCCATAGTACTAAATCACACACAAAAGCAACAATTCAAATCGAAATACTGTTACAAAGCTGTCTTAAACTTAAACACGCACAAACACGTTTTAAGGAGGTACGCACTATTTTATTTCACAACAGTGTCATAGGAACTGACTTGTGGTTGCGCCACTAGCCTTCTTATATATTCCAATTACTGCCATCTAGAAGTGAGTGGAAGACACCAGAACTTTCTCGAACCAACGAGATTATTCTGTACGTGCTATTAGCGCCATCTGTTAGCGTTAGAAGGTACTACCTATTTCCGCTTGTGTCCACCAGATGCCGTGTCACATTACTCCTCATGGCTCGTACTCTACGACTAATCTAGAAATTACAGATAATGACAGGAAAATTAATAATATGCAGTGTTGCCGTTTTGCGGACTTTAGTCCGATTTGCAGCCTTTTTTAAACGTTGCGTACTTTTTCGGACTTTTTTTTTCATCAGTGGACTATTTCACTTTTTACCACCGGCAACAATGATAATATGTCATGATGATTAGATAGTTAGCCGTCGAGGTGATAAGTAAAGATGGAATGGTTGGGATTCGGCTAAATAAACCTCAATATGATTATATACAAAGAAATAAAAAACTACATACCAATGACAAATATAGTAGCTAATAGTAACATTAATTAATTTTACAAAGAAAAATTAACTTTCTTTGTAGCTACTATATTTGTCATTGGTATGTAGTTTCTTATTTCTTTGTAAAATCAATTAATGTTACTAATTACTATTAAAATCAATTATTGTACCTATTTACTTTTTCATTCTACTCATTCTAAGAATTTATGACGATATGTTCTTTTATAAGTTAATTGTATCTATAGTTCTGTTACCTATCACAATTATAATTTTTTTGTTTTTTTGTTTTTGTATTAATTTCTTTTTTTGTCATTTTAGCTGACGAAGGCTACCATTGAGTAGCCGAAACGTCCGAAATATAGATTTTCTAAAACAAAATCATATTGAGGTTTATTTAGCCGAATCCCAACCATTCCATCTTTACTTAATGATAATATGGTTTTGGCCCTCGGAACCTACTAGTAATCAGTATGGCCCTAAGGCTGGAAAGTTTGGAGACCCCTGCCTTAGATGAAAGGTTTAGTAAGAGGTTTCCGATGAAGGATCATAAACCCCGGGCTATGGAGTAGCTAAGGTGCTGGACATTGTCAACAAGCTGCATCAGCACTAAACCCAACCACTCTATGCTCTTCACGTCCTCACTTAGTCAGGGGGTGCTTTTAGCCTATACACATTCAATGAACGGAGCATATTTTCCTTGACACTTTTCAGAATGGCGGTCCTTATTATCTTTGGGCGCCTTTCCTACTTCCTCTAGGGGGAGGAAGGTCACTTTAGTTTTAACTATCAAACGCGAGCTCAAATTGGGCGTAATATTACCTGTTTTGTACCTCGTTGACAATAATAATAATATTAGGCACTACTGACAGTATCCTATGCGGGAATTCCTTCTTACCTCCTTTTGTATTTGGCCCTAAGTAAACACTACTACAAATATTCTTGTCATTTACTTACCTCCTTTAACTAAAATACTCATTTTTAACTTAAATTAAATTAATAACAAAAAGTTCGATTCGGAGAAACCGCGTCTCCGTTCATATAGTGCAATTAGTAAAGGAATAGAAGCAGTTATTGGTAGGTTTTGTTACTTCGTGAAAAATATAGAATTACATCTCAATTTAACAGGAACACAAACATAGGAAACTGGTAGTAGACTTAGCGGAAATGACTCCCCCAACTTCTCAGCGTGCGCCCTACGAAAATACTATTACCAATACATTTCTCATTTTCATACCTTATTTTACTAATTTTACTACTAAATAAAATTGAAAAAATAACCAAAAAAAAAAAAAAAAAACAAAAAAACTTTAGGTATACAAGGACGAAAATCTGTTGAACTAATTTTATCTGATTTGGAAGATTTTAGTACTTATTTGACGGATTGACATTCCCCCATCAGATAACATCTGAACTTTTTTGTAGGAAATTTAGTAAGCTTTCGAATAGTCACGTTGCACTTCTACGATTTCACAGCTGTTTTCGAGATATTTTAGAAAATATATTAAGCTAAGATCCGTAAACTTTTCGTCATTATAAGTACTTTTTTTTCGAACAGGTACCTTCTTAATTCCAAATGTAACCTAAATTAAAACATCTTTGTTTAAATAAATTTCAAACATGTAGAAAATATTTCAATTGTTCCCCTATTATTGTAAGTACTCAAAACGAAAAAGAGCTACAAAAACATTTGTTTTCCACTTTTGTCAAAAACAGATAAAGGTATATACACATATATATATATATATATATATATATATATATATATATATATATATATATATAGGTATATGGTTGTGTTTGTGATCTCTCTACCATTTTTTATATGGTGTAGAGTCGACCACTGGCGATAAAGGACTGCAGAGACTTGTGAAATGTTAACTTGAAAAATCAGAATTTATGGCAAAATGCATAACTCTATGGAGGGGGGTGTAAAGCCAAAACTCAGGAAACATATATGGTTAGTGGGTTACTTTAATTTTGATTTATTGAGGAAATTATGAATATGATGGAGGCTGGACTGTTGATGGTTGAACTGTATCTTCAGAAATAATAAAATTAAGTGAGGTACCTGGTGTCTTGAATATTGTTTAAGCACTCCCTGCTATATGCTGAATTTTTTCCTTCATGCTCCCTTTGCTCGGCCTGGCTGGCTCGAATATTTACTCCTCCATAATTTGAGGGTAAAACCTTGGGAAGAAAATCTAAGTTACTCCACACTGCCTGCTTTGTCTGACTATAATCTTCTGGACTTGTTTCTTCGTGCCGATTCATACTGCCGCGGGCAAATAGTTCCCGGGCACACGGCTAGGTGGCAGCACCTCACGGGGTACACTTCTCAATGAGCGGAGTTCCGCGAACAGTATATGTATATATATTATACCGGTATTCTTGGAATTACCGGTGTTTTCGTGACCTATATATTTTCTGAAACGTGGACATTTACCATTGGCTTCTCCGGATTGGGAGATAAGGCTGACATCATTAGTGGGTTTCCTTTCTATAGAGGAAGGTTGAAAACGCGCTAAAAATGATTGGTTTAATGACTGTTTTTAATGAGTAAGCGAGTGTAGAGAATGTAACTTAAAGACTTCTAATTGGGCTGTATGTGAGATTTTCCAATACATGTTTAAATACTCCAATCTCACTACCGAACCGGCTTCCCTTGTCGCCCATTCTTCTCTGCGCCGAGATTCAATTATAGCCTAGAGTAGGGAGTGGAAGGGAAGGGGACAAAAGATTGCTAACTCTGTTTAAGTTGACTTGTTCCTTCGCTCTATCTCTTACTTTCTGTCTCTTTGTAATTAAAGTGATGTAATTGTATAATCTCTTTCGGAGCCATTACCTCATCCGAGGGTATCTCTTAGTCTGGCTACTAACTTAACTCTTTTCTACTTTATGTCGGTAAAGTTTATTCCGACGGGGTGGGGTCTTCGGGAGTCTGCACAATGAGAAGTTCTTCTTTATTCGCAAATTATGGCGCATTATGCAAATTTATGTTGGAATTTTGTATTTACAAGGGGGCGGGAGGGTCTGTTTTTAGAGAGATACATATTTTTGGGTTTTCCGCTGTCTGGGTGTAATAATTTCTTGGCTAATTTTATAAAATGTGAATTATGGACTCTTGGACACTTAATAAAATTACAGTTATCTCGCGTTGTTTTAGACTAGTTACCCTCCTCAAGGGGAGGAAAATCCACTTATGACGTCTATCCTATAACGCAATCCGGAATTTGAGACGAGAAATGTTCACGTTTCATAATAGGCCATAAAAGAACGATCCTCTTGTAGAAAATGGCTTTTTGAAGAGAGGTAGAAACGCGTCAAAAAAATATAAAAAGTTCTAAAATGATGTTAAAACAATTGTTTGACCTATAAGGCCTTTACAAAAAGAAGATATATATTTACTACTTGCAAATATATATATATATATATATATATATATATATATATATATATATATATATATATATATATATGTAAATGTTATGAACAAAATCAAATTATTTATTTTACCCATTCCCGGCTGTAACGTTTCGTTTCTTGCAAAGGAACACGGCATATTTCATGAACAGTTTAAGAAAAAGGTATGTATATATATATATATATATATGTGTGTGTGTGTGTGTGTGTGTGTGTGTGTGTGTGTGTGTGTGTGTGTGTGTGTGTGTGTCTGAGGGTATTGATATTATTCTAAAATAACTCTAACTTGTATTAGCCCTACACCTTCAATTATGAAAGCTTAAATAAAATAATAAACATTAACCATATTGACCATTAAGTATCCATATATTTGGCTGAATGTTGTTTTCCCCATTACCAATAATAGTATTTCTTTTTTTGGTACTATATTATTTTATAAGTGCTTGGTATGTTTGGCGGCCTTCTTGCTACCTCATCAGTGGCCCTTAAGACTCCCGTGTGTTTGGTCCACTCATCACAGAAGTGCTATTTTATAATGACCTATGCAACCCATATACAGCCAATTTTTTCACGACAATGAAAAATAAAACAAACACAGTTGGTGAAAATCGTGCTTGAAATCGTAAGGTGGCCATACACGTTTAGTTGAAATCTCAAGGCCGGGACAGCGCAGTTTGGCCTCAAGGATCGGACTGAACGGGTCTAGAGCACAGAAAGGATAAGTTAATAAACCTCAAGGCCGGGTCTGCACAGTCTAGTTATAGTAGACCCACTGTATGTGAAGCAAATATCCTCTTGTCCATAGACGGGTCATTCCATATCAAGTGATCCAAAAACAATGAAAAAAATTCCCTCATATTTTTTGATTTTTTTGAGCTAGAGAGGTGCGGTAAAAAGCATTCGTTAGTGTATTAAATGCTGTTTAAAATTATATATACCATGACTTATTTATGAAAATTGAAATTTTAGGGTAATTTTCAAAACTTTAAAATTTAAATTTCTCTTAAAACGTATGTTTAAAAATTTTCAAAAAATTTGGAATTTTTCTTTGATATTTTATCTCAGTTTTGTTTAAATTTCAAGTTGGGATCTCAATGGGATCATATTTATTTTAATTAATATTAATCAAAGGTAGCTTGGTATCTCGTTGGTACGTCAAAAATAAAAAAAAAAAATCAGAAAATGAAATGAAATCCATCTAATATAGACACAAGACCAAAAAACAAAGAAAAAAAGTCCTATGGCATATATCTCGTTTTGGCTTAGTGTCCCAGAAAAACGGAAAAAAAAGAAATTATGAAAAATACGTCTATTAAAAGGGAGATCATTTTTTTTTAAATACATGTATCAAACCGCATTTTCTTTTATTATTTAGATTAATAGAAGAAGAAATTTGTTATTTTATAATTATGTATCCGTACCGAGTTAAATTTAAAATGTTTTAAGAATTGAACATTTATTTTTATTAAGATTTTAAAGGTTTATTTTTGTTTTGTGTTTTAGCACTTCCTCAGAAGGAAAGTAGATATTTTAAAGTATGTTCAACTTACAGCTTTACATGGTGTCAGTTAATTTTTTCGACCAAGAAATTTTTTTGAGGGGAGGGGGGATAGGTGTGTGGGTAGAGGGAGTGGAAGATGAAACGTACTTTTAATGATTTTTATATAGGAATTATGAAATAGTGCCTTTTCACAATTGTGTTTTAGTTTTTTACGTTTTTCTCAGAAAGGAAGCAAAAACGAGATATATACCAAAGGACTTCTTTGCTTTCTTTTTTCATCGTGCATCGATTCCTGAAGTTAGACCGTTTTTTGGGAGGGGACACCCTGTATATGTTAGATGGATTTCATTTCTTTTTCTGAAAATTTCAATTTTTTTAAGTACCAACATAAAGTTAATAATTAAAATAAATATGATCCCATTGAGACCACAGCTTGAAATTTACACAAAACTGAGATAAAATATCAAAGAAAAATTCCAAATTTTTTGAAAATTTTTAAACATACGTTTTAAGAGAAATTTAAATTTTAAAGTTTTGAAAATTACCCTAAAATTTAAATTTTCATAAATAAGTCATGATATATATCATTTTAAACAACATTTAATACACTAACGAATGCTTTTTACCGCAACTCTCTAGCTCATTTCGTTTGGGAGTTATGGTACATTTTATGATCAAATGTCGGTCCTAAAAGGTAGTTTTTTAAAAAACTTAAACATTCATAACTCGAAAACTAATAAAGATAAATTTCTAAAAATTTGGATTTTTCATTGTAGTATGGGGTACTACTGATGAGCCAAATTTAAAAAAAAATCAAAAAATATGAGGGGAAAAACTGTGGATCACTTGATATGGAATGACCCAGACGTCAGGTCTGGCCTGCACAGTCCCGGCCTCATTGGACTATGCAGATAATTTATTGGTTTTATCATTTTACTTGGATTGACTGTACAGCTTAATTAAATCTGGCCTTTAGGCTGTCTCATACACGGTGAGGCACATGCTAGATATTCCTCACCGTGTATGGGCACCCTTAAAGTGATCTTTTCTCCTCAGACAATGCCCGGGATTATTTGATGAAACATAATATTACATCGGAAGGTAAAGTTGTTTGTGAATTAATCCTTTCCATTTGCCTACTGTAAATATCGAACGGTATACTAGTTTCATGCAAATAGTTCCGTCCCCCTCCGCCCCCACTTGAATGACTACCCGAGGACTAGTGCTTCTGGATGGGGGTTTGTCCTGACAATGGGTAGAATTATGACACAGCTCTGTATGGGATTGCCATTTCAATGGAGGGATCCGACCAACACAGCCCCTCTCTCTCTCTCCATCCATTCCGTCCATCTACAATACCATAACTCTCTCTGCTTCAGCTGTTTGCCCTCGTTCAAGCCCTCTATAGAAATAACTCATACCTAGGTTTATATTATAATTATACCTAACACATTAGCGCGTTTCCTCACTCCCTCCATAAGGAGGGAAACCCATAAGGCTGACCTCATAACGCAATCCGGAAGTGCCGACTACAAAATGTCATTATGAGACATAAGTAGTTATCCCTCAAGGTCAAGGGATAGTTAGGATTTGGGTAAGAAAAACAGTGCCATTTTCTAAAATATAAAAATACATAATTAGTAACAGGAAGCGTTGATCGTCGGGGTTTCGGTCAGTGTTCTTATTCAATAAAACACATTTTATTTGCTAAAATGTATATTTATTGCCGCCAACGTTTCGGCTTGCTATACAAGCCATCTTCAGGGCTGTAAAAACATATATGGTATAACAATGGTAAGGACAAAAAAAAAGGCTAGAAACATTAACATAAATATGAGTACCTATATGCTTGAAAATATAAATATAAATATATATATATATATATATATATATATATATGTATATATATATATATAGTATAATAATAGCAATATAACTAAATATACATGTATATGGTATCCAAGCGAATACAGTACAAGTGTCATAGTAACATACCTATTGAGAAGATTGAGAACTGTCCTGTTTCAAGAAGAGAACATTTCTGAAGACTGGAAGGATGGGGAGGGCTAGACAGGAGAGGATGGGGGGGGAGGGGGTGGAGAGAAGTGGAGCTGGGAGTAAGGACGGAGGGTAAAGACCGCGGTAAAGATAAAGGACTTGCCGATGGACATTGCAGGTACAGGGAAGGATTGGGCCAGGGCTAGACAGGAGAGGATGGGGGTGAGGGGGTGGGGGGAAGTCGACCTGGGAGTAAACAAACAACAACTAAACAACTATAAATTCGTTGTCGTTTTAACTATCTTGTTTTACTAGCAAATTCGTTTTACTGTTATAATCAACTGTAAATATGTGCTTCATGGCGAATAAAATTCCATTCCGTCCTGGGTTAAATCTTTCTATAAAATAAGAAATACCGATTACTTCAGTTGGAGGCTATGAGGAAGGTTAAATAGATAGGAGAATTCAAAACAAACTACGTCATCATGATTAGCCACTGCCATCATGATTACCACAGCCACTCCAAACTAATTATCAATACCTTTCACAGTTTCTTGGCTTATTTGACTAAAATACTAATTTTACTTATAAATGCAATTAAAAACAAAAAATAACCAATTAAAAAGTGAGAAAAAGAAAAGAAAACCCATTTTAAAACAACATAAACACTTTTTAAGTTTTAAGCGCTTATACCTCTCATTGACGTTGCCCCATCAAATATTGCTTTTTTGTAGAGAATTTAGAAAGCATTCGAATGGTCAATTTCACTTACCACGATTTCCCAAGCGTTATCGAGATATTTACGAAAAATGTATGAAGATCCGAAAACTTTTCATGTCTATTAATAAAGTAATTTTTTTACTACTATAATATATACAAATTTTAGCCACCTATATTTTCGTGATCTATAGGGTCTGAAACGTGAAAGTTTCTAGTCGGCACTTCCGGATTGCGTCATGAGGTTAACCTCATAAGCGGGTTCTCCCTATGGAGATAGGGAGTAACCGCGCTAAAAGGGTTAAACGGCGGAGAACTACTGCAAGTGGACGTTAAAATTTCAATAAATAAATATTATGCTTTCCCCTCTGTCTCTTGATTTATGCTTATTATATGATATTTATTTAAATATATTGTAGTTTTAAATTGAGTTGAAATATCACCTAAATTAAAGGCAAAGTGCCTGTGTAGTTTTAAATTGAGTTGAAATATCACCTCAATAAAAGACAAAGCGCCTGTGTAGTTTTAAATTGAGTTGAAATATCACCTCAATAAAAGACAAAGCGCCTGTGTAGAAATGCTGCAAATAAATAAATAATATAAATACAATAAAAGGAAAAACCTTTTTATTTATTTTAGATGTTCCCTTACCGTGGAATATGCTTAGTTTACCCGTGTAAAAACCTCCTGTGTACATTTTTAAAAGTTAAATAAGCTCCACAAAAACGGCTTCTGGAGACCAAAAAAGTTTTCATTACAAAAAAAAGTGTTTTCGAATTTCTTGATGGTAATTTTGTAGAAATATGATGCGATTAAGCTAACTATTGTTGCTAATGTAGTTGATGCTGTGCCTTTGCCGCCCCTTCCCCCCCGTACTTTGGATCGGAGATAGAAGCTATTTGTTCCCGGCCATCGCCTCCGTCCTGAATCTTCCTACTTGAGTGGAAGGTCGTGGAAAGTTTGCCCAGTTTGTGTTCTTGGCAGTCGATGTACTAACATTAACCCAGTTTCGCATCAATAGAATAGACCATTAGCTTGTCTAATTCTAATTTTCTTCAGCAGTATTCGATAATTTCTGGAGTAGATTTGACAGCTTTCTGTTAAACAAATTCCCTCAAAGATAATGTCTCCTCAAGCCTACAGTGCGAGAAAATTACAAATGAAAAATGAAAATAATTTTAATGTATTAAAACCTGAGTATTATATTAAATAAAGAATGATCACTTTATTTCGGGGCGTTTGTCCCTTAATAATAATAAATACATTTACATAATAGAATTAAAGAAAATCAATTTCAAACTCTGATTACAAAAAAATACAATAAATCTAACGCTATTTACAAAAACATGGGGTAGGGGGTTGAATTTGGAGGGATTGTGGGACTTGAGGGCTAGAAGAGAATGGGAGAAGGAGGGAAAATTATAAAACTATGCACAGAAGGGGGATAAGTATATACAAATGTAGTAAAAACTTCAATATATATATATATATATATATATATATATATATATATATATATATATAACGAAGAGAATAACAAATAAAGAAGAGAATAACAAATAAATACAAACGAATGAATAGAACAATGTGACTGTAAATCAAATGAAAAACTAGCAAAAGAAAGATTTGAGCATTACGCCATAACTTAATTACCTTCCTCTATATTTTCAATTTAATGATTTTCAATCCTTTTGAACTCTTTGGTACCTTCCTAAATAGAAGATTTTTTTTTCACATTGAGGTAGCATTCCCATAAAAAAAAACCTTATTTGTTTGTTTTTTGGGCCTTTTATTGGCTTGGGGTGCTCACATCTCCCCACCTCCCTATTTACGTAACAAAAATTTACAATATAATTTTTTGTTTCGACCCCCGTTTGACTTTGTATGTGAAGAGAATCAAGACAGAATGAAGAGGCTTTTTTAGTAAGTTTGTGAAGAGGATGGAGAAGTTGAGTTTATTGTTTCGGACGAAAAGGAAAGAGATATTTCTGAAAAATCTTTGCATGAAACATAAAGTGAACAGTCGAATGAAGAATCACTATAGCAGGCTGAGATGAGAAGCTAGAAATAATAATATTTTATAATCTACCAAAAGGTGATGTAGACATCATTGACAAGATGTACGCTACATATCCTGTAGATCGGCGTGGCCGCTCTCTTCTTTAGAATCCTCCACATAGCCGGCATTAACTCTCAGGCAAGATATGTAGCAATTAATCCTACTACGAACTCTGGTGAGGGTCGAGTTCTTGAGGGATATTGGGCTTAAACTGACTAAACCACAAATTGAAAAGAAAGCAACAGAATCTTAGATTTCAAAATACATCATGGGGCCAAAATGATCGGATGACCGGTCATGGGAAGATGAGCAGAACCAGCACAAAAAAACGGAGAATAGACGTTCTGGTTGATGTGCCGTTTGCCCAAGACACACAGAAAGAAATGTTTAGATAAGGAAACAACGATTTTTTGTTGTTTTTGGACAACATTTATGCATATGAAAGACAAATTTATTGTGGAGGTTTAGAGTTAGCGATATGAAGTATTTTACAGATTAAATTTGTATACTTTGCAGAAATATTTTTTAAAATAAGTACTTGATTTGTCTTCTTCTATCCCTTAATAATCAATTTTAACTTTATTAAGAATTTTTCGTTATTCAACAAAGTTTTATTTTTGATAACTGTATAAAAACAAAATCCCGATTGAAGAAAATCTATTACAATTTTATTATTTAAAAAAGTACCATATTTGAGCATTTTAATTAATTATTTGGTGAAATAATATAGGTAATGGGTTTAAAAAAAGTGAAATAATAAAGAAGTTGCTAATTTTAAAACCCCCTCCCTACTTAAGGGTTAAAAAAAGAATCTAAAATATAATCAACAACTCTTAATATATGCCTTGAATATTATTTATTAACTAATAAATTATTATAAAAAGGGATTTCTTTATTTATTTATAACCTTTATTGGCTATTGTTGCGCGTTACGGCAGCCCCCTTCCAATAGGTAGAAAGAAGCTTGCATATGGCTTAGATGCGATGACTCAATGCAGTTTTATATATATACTCACGCTTATATATTCTTCTCAGATATTCAGAAAAATGTTCAGATTAACCAACGTTCTGTGGAACGTGCTTAGTTATGCAGCTCCCGCCTGACGGACTTTTTTATTTCCTTTATAACTCTAATTTATTGGATTAAACCGTTCAATGGTAATCTCATTTATCACTAGAGATCCAATAATGGTAACAGAGTTTGGTTTAGCAATGGCACTAGAAACAGAGTGAGGGATGTGAATCCATTGGACGAGAGAGAATGCTATGCCTACAGCTAGTGCCTAACTGCTAAGTGGATAAGAGAGGATTGGATGAGTCCTGGGATGGTAATCAGTGTTTGCGGATGCTAAACAGTCTGGATTAATGTTCTAAGCGACCGAGCTTCTGGATTGGAGGAGAATAAACAGGAAAGTAGTCTAAATCCGTTCCCGGAGTTAGTCGGCACCTACACAAACATGTGGAGCCCTCACTTCTATCGGCGGTGCTCTTTGATCGTTTCTGTCGTCTCAGCTTTTCTCATCTGCAAATAGCTTCCTAATCCACTCTCCCTCCGAGGTATGTAGCCTACAGGCCGTTATTTCGTTCCTGTATGGCTTGGAGGTGATGACTCATATTGTATGTCATTATATCTTTTGCTTGTACCAACAATGATATTTTATCCTTTAGATGGAGTTTATAGGCCATTTTATTCTTGGCAGTTGGTTAACGTACCTTAGTCAAATGTAGCGTAAAGACTCTTATGTTCTGAGTTTGCAGCGTTTAGATCCTTGGATCTGTAGCTTGGAGTCACTTATAACCTTAGCTTGCATACTATTAGCTCTTGCATCCTTAGCTTACAAATCAGATGGCCTTTTAACCTTACTTTGCAGCTTCAGAGCTGTTATTTTCTTTGTTTCTTGAACGTTACAACCTTATTGTCATGTTGCAGTTTGGAGGCTCTTATATGTTTAGCTTTCAACTTGGAGGTTGTGTAGGTGACAGGTCCTGATGGCATTGATGGTAATGAAAAAGCTGATATATTGGAAAAGAAGGGTTTGACAGATAGGAAGTGAATGCCCTGGACCAGGATGAAATAAACAAACATTCGAATCCTAGGCCAGCCATGATGCAGGCTAACTAGGAAAGAAACTACATTCAACTGGCAAGGAAAGACCTAAGAAGGATTGTGGATTCTCAAAAGGACTTAGACCACTAAGAACCCTCCTCTGTACAATTTAAACCATAGTGAATCCTACCAAGTGCTTTAAAGAGGAGGAAACATAACGTATCATTGGCCTATAATGGGCTAATGCATTTTGGCATGACAATTGTAACGCCGAAAGAAATAGTTTGAAAGGTAGTGAACAAGGGGCGCCTTCAGAATAGACTCTTGGAGTTGTACTGATCTAGGGCTTCCATGGTTCTAAGTCCTTGTCGTATTATTGGTGCTCTTATATCACTAATTTGCAGGATCCTACATGCGGGTAATGTAGCTTTTCGACCGATATATTCTTAGTTTGTTAGCACTAACAAGTCCTTAGCTTGTAGATTGCAGGGTCTTATATAATTGGCATTGGACTCGCAGGCCATATGCTTAGCTTCATATATCATTGGCTTGCATGCTTTTCTTGCTCTTGTCCTGGGCCTTTAGTCTTTAGCTTGCAGGCCCAGTCTTCACGTGTAGGTAAGACGCCGTTATATCTGTATCTTGCAGATCCAGTCATCCTAAGAATATAGCTTGTAGACCGTTATATTCTTAGATTATATTCTTAGATGGTAACTTTTCGGGCATTGTGTCTTTAGCTTGCAGGATCTTATGTGCCTCGCCTGTACGTAGGAAAGTCTTATATTTGTAGCTTGCAGGTCCATGCATCCTGCGTTTTAGCTTGTAGACCGTTATGTTCTTAGATTGTAATTTTTTGGATTTATTTATCTTAAGCTTGCAGCCTCTTATATCATTAGCTTGCAGATTGCAGGTTTATAAATGGCTGGTACGTAACTTGCGAGCCCTTATATTATATGCTTGGCTTGCTTATTGTAGGCACTTGTATCCTTGGTATTTATCTTGCATGTCCTTATTTGCTCAGCTTGTAGCTAGAAGGTACTTATATCTTAACCTAGCAGGAACTTACATAGGGCGAATGTGATGTGGGTCTCGTTATATTCTTAGCCTGTAACATTTAGGTCCTTTTGTCTTTAGCTTCCAGTAACTTAAGTCCTTAGCTTGCAGATTGCAGGTTCTTATACACTTGGCATTCAGCTTGCAGGCCCTTTCGAGTAAGAGCTTTGCTTGTAGCTAGAAAGTACTTACTTGCTTGGGAACTAGCTTGCAAGCCCTGAAATCCTTAACTTACAACTCCTAATTTGCTTTCCCACTTTTCCTAAATATCCATCTAACGTTTATTTTGAAAAACTGCAACCGCACTTATTAATAGTAAAAGGGCTATGAAGATTTACATGGTATGACGTTTTTACCTGTTTCTTCCATTTCCCCAAGAGAACATCTCGGGACTGAACTTACCATGCTTTGAGAGTTTTCACAATAATCAAAACAGGGTTTATTCTTCATTTGTTGTCACTATTTTTAGTCATTTCCGAAGGAGCACATAGCTTCATCCAATCATAAGAAAGGCGTATTTATAAATAGCGCAAGAATTTCCACATCCCGTAGGGATGTCTTAAGGGATTCTATCATTGTAAAACAAATCAAGTCTAAGAATCCTGAGCTTTAAAAGATTTCCGTTTTTAAACAATTCATTCTATAACAGATATTGATATTGGTTCAGGAACAATTGAATTTTTTATGCTAATAAGATCATTTGAAGTTTTTAGAACTCATTAAATATTCATGGTAGTGAAATATCTCTTTGACTTTCTGCAATATGAAGGGGCGATCGGTCCTCGTGTCTGATGAATGCATTTCAATTTCCTCAGATCGTCCTGAATAAATTTCTTCATCTCTGACTGAGATTTAGATATCAGAACTGAATTATACCTCAAAGGGTTCTTTGGAAAAGACCCATTGGCTGCATATC
Source organism: Gonocerus acuteangulatus (assembly GCA_946811695.1). Classification (NCBI taxonomy): domain Eukaryota; kingdom Metazoa; phylum Arthropoda; class Insecta; order Hemiptera; family Coreidae; genus Gonocerus; species Gonocerus acuteangulatus. The sequence continues at coordinate 25,516,686 of OX328126.1, forward strand.
ATTAGTTCTTATCATAAAAAAAATTGTTCTACTTTCCTGATTTTTTTTTTTTTTCATCCCAAAGATACTTTATAATTCTGTAATATTAGTAATATCATTTAAATTTTAAAAATAATTCTTTTTGCCCTCTCAATAAACTCCAAAATATGGCAAAGCAAGTATGTCAAAGGAAATGCCACGATTTAACATTTACCATTCCTGGAACGCCTGATATACACGAGCAAAGATTACATATTTTGAATTTATTTTATAATTCGGTGCCTAAATCTTATTTTAATTTGCAATATAAAATAATAATAATAAGGTTTTTTTTTTTTTTTTTTTTTTTTTTTTTTTTTTTTTTTTTTTTTTTTTGGGTCCATAGCCACATTGAATACACCGGTTCCCGTAGATTACCGAAGTTAAGCAACGTCGGGCGTGGTCAGAACCTGAATGGGTGACCGACCACGTGCTGTTGGCATTAGAAAAGGGTGGCAACCTGTAGATAGCCCGGCGCTAATAGCCAGTTTTTCAAATACATAAGTACCGCTTCTAACTGCATTCTCTAGTGCAGCGTTTTCCTAATCGAGTCTACTATATATATATATATATATATATATATATATATATATATATATATATATATATATATATATATATACATATTGGTGTTGTTGGTTTAGCTAGGCCGGGAGAGGTTACATAGACTCTGATTAGCTGTGGAATCCTTGCTTGTCAGGAAGGTAGCTATGAAGTATAAAGAAATAGCCCATCCTCTCCATGATGGTAAGTACTTCTTGGCGTTGGTGGTTTAGCTAGACTAGGAGAGGTTACATAGACTCTGATAAGCTGTGGAATCCTCGCTTGTCAGGAAGATAGCTATGAAGTATAAAGAAATAGCCCATCCTCTCCATGATGGGAAGTACTTCTTGGTGTTGGTGTTTAGCTAGACCGGGAGAGGTTACATAGACTCTGATAAGCTGTGGAATCCTCGCCTGTCGGAAGATAGCGATGAAGTATAAAGAAATAGCCCATCCTCTCCGTGATGGGAAGTACTTCTTGGCGTTGGTGGTTTAGCTAGACTGGGAGAGGTTACATAGACTCTGATTAGCTGTGGAATCCTCGCCTGTCAGGAAGATAGCGATGAAGTATAAAGAAATAGCCCATCCTCTCCATGATGGGAAGTACTTCTTGGTGTTGGTGTTTAGCTAGACTGGGAGAGGTTACATAGACTCTGATTAGCTGTGGAATCCTCGCCTGTCGGAAGATAGCAATGAAGTATAAAGAAATAGCCCATCCTCTCCATGATGGGAAGTACTTCTTGGTGTTGGTGTTTAGTTAGACTGGGAGAGGTTACATAGACTCTGATAAGCTGTGGAATCCTCGCTTGTCAGGAAGATAGCTATGAAGTATAAAGAAATAGCCCATCCTCTCCATGATGGGAAGTACTTCTTGGTGTTGGTGTTTAGTTAGACTGGGAGAGGTTACATAGACTCTGATAAGCTGTGGAATCCTCGCTTGTCAGGAAGATAGCTATGAAGTATAAAGAAATAGCCCATCCTCTCCATGATGGGAAGTACTTCTTGGTGTTGGTGTTTAGCTAGACCGGGAGAGGTTACATAGACTCTGATTAGCTGTGGAATCCTCGCCTGTCGGAAGATAGCAATGAAGTATAAAGAAATAGCCCATCCTCTCCGTGATGGGAAGTACTTCTTGGCGTTGGTGGTTTAGCTAGACCGGGAGAGGTTACATAGACTCTGATAAGCTGTGGAATCCTCGCCTGTCGGAAGATAGCGATGAAGTATAAAGAAATAGCCCATCCTCTCCGTGATGGGAAGTACTTCTTGGCGTTGGTGGTTCAGCTAGACTGGGAGAGGTTACATAGACTCTGATTAGCTGTCGAATCCTCCCCTGTCGGAAGATAGCAATGAAGTATAAAGAAATAGCCCATCCTCTCCATGATGGGAAGTACTTCTTGGTGTTGGTGTTTAGTTAGACCGGGAGAGGTTACATAGACTCTGATAAGCTGTGGAATCCTCCCCTGTCAGGAAGATAGCAATGAAGTATAAAGAAATAGCCCATCCTCTCCATGATGGGAAGTACTTCTTGGTGTTGGTGTTTAGCTAGACTGGGAGAGGTTACATAGACTCTGATTAGCTGTGGAATCCTCGCCTGTCAGGAAGATAGCAATGAAGTATAAAGAAATAGCCCATCCTCTCCATGATGGGAAGTACTTCTTGGTGTTGGTGTTTAGCTAGACTGGGAGAGGTTACATAGACTCTGATTAGCTGTGGAATCCTCGCCTGTCGGAAGATAGCAATGAAGTATAAAGAAATAGCCCATCCTCTCCATGATGGGAAGTACTTCTTGGTGTTGGTGTTTAGCTAGACTGGGAGAGGTTACATAGACTCTGATTAGCTGTGGAATCCTCGCCTGTCGGAAGATAGCAATGAAGTATAAAGAAATAGCCCATCCTCTCCATGATGGGAAGTACTTCTTGGTGTTGGTGTTTAGCTAGACTGGGAGAGGTTACATAGACTCTGATTAGCTGTGGAATCCTCGCCTGTCGGAAGATAGCAATGAAGTATAAAGAAATAGCCCATCCTCTCCATGATGGGAAGTACTTCTTGGTGTTGGTGTTTAGCTAGACTGGGAGAGGTTACATAGACTCTGATTAGCTGTGGAATCCTCGCCTGTCAGGAAGATAGCAATGAAGTATAAAGAAATAGCCCATCCTCTCCGTGATGGGAGTTTACCCAATCCTCACCCAATTTATTTCCATAAGCTCCGCCCCTTTCACACATTTCTTCCCTTCCTATCTTACCAACTTCTTCCCCCCTCTTTATAAATGATTCTATATATTTTTCTTTTTCCTATCTTTTTTTTTTCTTTACATTTTTAAATTTTCTTTCCGAAAATCCCCTCCGCTCTCTAGCCCGTTTAAACAGTTCTTTCAGGCTAAATTACTTCTGGAACAAAATGGTTCCCTTGGGACAGTCGCAATTTAAATTCTCTGCTTTTAGGAAAATATTTATGACGTTTCCCTTCCTCGTGGTTCTAGCTTCAAACGTCTGCTGGAATTATTTATGGCATCATTTGTTCCTCTTTTCTCTTTTTTCCGCCTAATTTTTTTCTTCTTCATTCCTATTTACGCCATCCTAAATATGAGTCATGCATATGAAGCGCCGTGTACTCTACGTGTGTGCTCTGGATGGATTTTTTGTGAGAGAACTTTCTGGAACTGCCAGTTTTTGTTACTTCTTCACCTTGTATGTTTTCTACGTCGTTTTCTGATTACTTAAGCATTTATGTCCAAGGATATCTTCTTAATCAATATAACTGTATAAACATCAGGTCTGTTATTAAGTTTGAGCTCATGAAAGGTTTGCATGGGTATCACTAAAATGACTTGCTACTTGATCAATATGATTTCGAGCCATTCGACACTTAGTTTTAGTAGTTATTAGTAGTATGAATTTAATACTAACATAGGACTAAAATCATTATATAAGGCTAACTCCTTGCAATGGGGAAACCTTGTATGCAATAAATAAATAATAAAAAAAATAGTTTTAGTAGTTAATGCATTGGTCTGTCGCCAATTGTCGTAAATGCCGGAGGCATATTAGTTCCTAGAGGAAATGAATATCTATGACCAATACTAACATTTTTCTTATATTTGTGTTGCGAATATTCCAAATCTGCAACGATATTAGTGCAAAATATTAGTGTGGTTCGTGAACATAATATCAGTATATAGACTGCCCAGAAATTGTTTAATCATTTAATGTTGGAGAAACCAACATTTATTATGAACCCCGATTAGGAATAGTTGACTACGATAAGGAATAGTTGACTATTAGGACTGATAAGGAATAGTTAACTATAAGGAATAGTTGACTTCGGTATTAAGTTTTAAAATTATACTGTATATAAACATACAAGAGTCTAAAAAAAATGTTATTGTTACAAAAAAGTATATCTGTCTATGTATATCCTTATTGAATGTATTTTCTGTTTCAGGTATGTGCTTTCCTTCCTAAAATCTTCTGAAGGATAAGGTAAGGGAATTAATAGTCCTGTTTATTACAAAAAGAGCGTTAAAATATACAGTTTATTATTCATCTTTTAATGAACTACTCATTTTTAAGTACTTTTAAAATTACAAAGATAATTTAGTGGGTTGTAAAAACCTTTTATTAAAGTCATAAACCTGTAATTAGGTTAGAGGATTATATTGGGTTGAAACATATAAAATTACCGCTAAAATGTGAAGAGAATGAAAGAATAAACAGATATTTTATTCAAATTTAAAACATCTCCGTTTGCTTTTATATGGGTTTTCGCCCAATCGATAAAAAAAGTATGAAAATTTCATTTTTATTTTTAATTTTTTTAAAATATGGAATTATGAAAAATGGATATAGAGGTAGTTTTATTATTGTTAGAAAAAAAAATTATTGTTAGAAATATAGCTTTTCAAGAGAGAGAGATTCGAAGACCTGAAGGTTACCTGGATGGGTCGGCCTTAGGTTGGCCGACCCATCCAGGTAAGATCATAAATCAAGACCCTTCAAGAATGGTGGAACCAAAATAATAACTGTTTCTATTTTAATCTTTCCAAATGAGACTAGGGATAAGAACGGAACCGCGCTAAGATGATGCAGTTTCTGCGAGTCGGACTTTTTTTTTTCTCTTTGTGTTCGCCTACATCTTTTTGCACGTATATTTATTCTAATCTTTTAGTGACAAAAACATAAAGAAGATAATCAATGAAAAAAAAAAAAAAAAAAAAAAAAAAAAAAAAACGAAGAACACTGGACAAGGAAAGCCTGGGGGGAGGGGAGGGTTTGGACTATCTGAAATTAAACCAAAAACTGAGGTCACCTATCCAAGATATCTAATTGCCCAAATAGATGAAACAAATAAGTTCTTTAATGAGATCAGTACGTTAGAAATACATCGGTGGATATCTTATTATAGATAAATTAACGTTAAAATTATAAAAAAAAGTTCAGTTATATTTTTTGAATCCGAATAATCTTGTCTCAACTTAGATTTTGGAAACAAAAACATTCAAAAGCTGTAAAACCGGTAAAAACGGTACGTAAAATCAATCGAAATGGGTATTGTTCAGAAATAAAGGGTATGAGCGAATCTGAAATTTTAAATAATTATAAAAACAAAATGTTGATCATATTATACAAAATGGTGACCTCGAAAATTACATTTAAAAAAAAAATGTTTTTCCTTTCATTTTTTTTTTCTTGTAGATATAGAATAAATTTTATGTATTTGTTTTAATTTTTTGATTTTGCAGATATTTTTTTTTTCTTTGCACCCAAATGTTTATTTAGCAAATTGCCCCGTTGCGGGTTTTAAAACTAAAACTTTTACATACATAAACAACGAATTCAGTGTAAGAAATTGTTTTTTTGACACTATTTAATAACTTGGTTCAAACTCAGTCGATGTCACACACTTGGTTACCTGCTAATCACCATTCTTGCGGAGCAGTTAATAAATAACTAATGTAACTGTATTAGGACTCATAGCTTCAGATGCGAAGCCCTTAAAATCAATCAGTCGATGTCACACACTTGGTTACCTGCTAATCACCATTCTTAAGAAGCAGTTAATAAATAACTAATGTAACTGTATTAGGGCTCATAGCTTCAGATGCGAAGCCCTTAAAATCAATCAGTCGATGTCACACACTTGGTTACCTGCTAATCACCATTCTTGCGGAGCAGTTAATAAATAACTAATTTAACTGTATTAGGGCTCATAGCTGCAGATGCGAAGCCCTTAAAATCAATCAGTCGATGTCACACACTTGGTTACCTGCTAATCACCATTCTTAAGAAGCAGTTAATAAATAACTAATGTAACTGCATTAGGGCTCATAGCTTCAGATGCGAAGCCCTTAAAATCAATCAGTCGATGTCACACACTTGGTTACCTGCTAATCACCATTCTTAAGAAGCAGTTAATAAATAACTAATGTAACTGTATTAGGGCTCATAGCTTCAGATGCGAAGCCCTTAAAATCAATCAGTCGATGTCACACACTTGGTTACCTGCTAATCACCATTCTTAAGAAGCAGTTAATAAATAACTAATGTAACTGTATTAGGGCTCATAGCTTCAGATGCGAAGCCCTTAAAATCAATAAATAAATCAAATAAATAATAAAACCAAAAAAATAAATAAATTTGGTCCTGTTTATTAATTGCGAGGATTCTCCAATATATACTTTACAAGTACAATGTTTGATGTTTAATAATTGTAATGTCTGGATACAGAATTCATTTTGTTGAATTTATGTATACATTATACAATGATATGTTGTATAATTTGTTGAGCCGTTGATAATTTGGATCTTTAGCAAGGCCTATAAATTGACTAATTTCTAGTGATGTATTTGTTCTGATATGGCGAATGGGGTAAATCTATTCATATGAAGACCACCCACGCTTCAAAAAGTCCCTACCCCATTATGAGCGGCTGAATGGTCGGATCGTCCATTTGACAAGACGATTTTCCGCAGCTGTTCTGCCCGATGTCATGGAGACCAGCTGATTGTCGACAAGCCATGTATGTATGGACGTGTGTGTAGGGTTTTGTTCTATGGTGTTATTTATGCTTTATATGCCCCTACAGATATCGTCCCTCGCTCATCCGCACTCATTGTTCGGCCTTGTTCAAATCCATTCAAAACCCTTGTGGCTCCATCATATACTCCATGGAAATATTCATCTCTAGTGGTTTATAAAACATTTCTCAAACTTCCCCGAATGATATTAATTGTTATAATGAGATAGAAATTACATACGGCCCTGTTTTGTGAGGAACGTGGCTTTGTGCTGTCAGTCAAAACTACAGGGCAACTGTCAGAAACCTAAACAATGCGGTTCCTTTGGAAACTGAGGAAAATAAGCAATATAGTCATTCACTAGCATTAACCTATTGTCAACATAGAAAGATTGAAACTTAATGGAGTTTAGGCCCAAAATTAACTTTTTTGGGAGGGGGCACATTTAAAAGTGAAGGGGCGTAGCAAAGTTCGCCGTTAACCTCCTTCACACTCTAAATACCTAGCTCTATAACTGACAGTATAACAACCATTCCTTTTCAAAAAGTATGAACTTTTAATTTTACAAACATTCTCATACACAAACATTTTTTTTAAAATGTTTGAAAAAAATAAAATGTGAAATATTTTAAGACTTAGCTACAGTTAGACTTACCCATGGCATTCTATTGGAAATGGGTGGAGAAGGTTGTTTTTTTTTTTTTTTTTTTTTTTTTTTTTTTTATTTCCTCACCAAATTACCGCTATGGAATTATTATACAAATTTTAAACTCATTTTAAAATAATCAGTTTCTTATTAAATAGCAAAATCATTATACACATTTAAAACTTATATTATTTATGGGGCATACTCTTATCAAGAAGTGTCCCTTTCCTCTCTCAGTTGGTATATATTTTGGGCTAATTTATTTAAAATGGGGAAGTAATTAGTAAAGAGTTTTTTGTGGCTGACAGGCCATTCTTTAATAGAGTTATTTTTTAAATGCTTTTGTACATGTTGTTTCTGTCTGCATTTGTATATTAAGTGAGTGTATGTCTATACTGTGCGGTTATCGGATGTGCATGTATCAGTGTCTGTAAGTTTGAATCTGCATAAGTATGAGTTTGTCAGTAGTTGTGTCAGTAAGAACATCAGAGGAAGAACTGTTTTTGTGTGTTCGATTTGTGGTATGAACATCTTTAGATTTGATCCTTTTTCTGTTGTGTACTGGAGGAGGTTATGAGGTTGTATATGGACTGAAAAGGTTCTTCAGGGGTCACAATTAGGGCATAACAAGTCTCAGCCCTTAGACTTAAAACAATTGCAGATTTTAAGGGGGATGGCATATATATATATATATATATATATATATATATATATATATATATATATATATATGTGTATATATCTATATATTATATTGATAAGAGTAAGAAGTAGTAGAGTAGTAAGTGAGAGAGAGAGAAAGAGAGGGATGTGAGATAAACGACGTGAAAAAATAATTCCGTGCATCTGTGTGTGTGTGTGTTGAAGAGAGTGGAGAGATGACGAAGGCACTCATCGACAGCTTGACCTAGAGGCCGAGATCCAACCCCCCCTCCCCCTCCACTCCACTCCAATATTTGTTGGGATGGAGAGAGAAGCTCCCCCACTTCAAATAGCGGACCAGCAATATCAGGGGCTCTTAGCGATGGCTTTTCCACAAGATTGAAAACGGCAAAATTATATCGAACTGACGACATTCGACGCCAAACCCATAACCCCCGGGGGCACTCCGTACTCAACCGACCGGAAGGATCTCATATATCCACGAATGATGCCCCGTCCGATTTAATGGAATAAATAAACTTGAAAACTTTTAGCATTTACATTAATACACATTTAATAACAAAGATCATACGTGTACGAACATATTATACACGAACATGACGTTTTCAGTTAAAATTATAATATTTTTGTAAAGTCTGTGCTTTTAGCACTTTCCTCCGAAGGAAAGTAGCTATTAAGGTTGCACCCATGACGGAATTTTTGAAAAATTTCTTCGAATCTTTATTGATCCTACCTAGTAGGCACCGAAAATGACCCCAGTTTAAATTTAGATATATACATATACACAGGCCAGAGTTTTTGTTTTTTCGCCACGAAACTTGGTATGTAGTTTTCCCCCATCAAACGATTGAACGAGTTCGTTAACCAACAAAATCGGTCTAGCCGGAGGGGGGGTTTACTCCGGAGCCAAAGTAGTTATTTGTCAATATCAGCCGTAATTTTTGTTATATTTCAACGAAACTCGGTATTCGTTGTGGTCAACTGAAGAGAAATATTTGTTGTAGAAATAAACTAAATAGGTTGCCTAGAAGGGGGGGTTTACTCGGGACAGAAATTAATAATTTCCTTATACCAGTCGTAATTTCTGTCGTATTGTTACGAAACTCTTTATACTTCCTGGCTATATAATAAGACAGAAGTGTTGTGAAAATGAACTAAATCGGTCTTTTGGAAGGGCGTGGGTGTTACTTTGTACTATGTTTGAATTGAATTCTTCCGCCAAACGTAGGTTCGCGAAACTTATCAAGATCAATAGATCAAAATGTGAAGCTTTGTATATTTATTACGTAGTGTAGTACTCCGCATACACAAAACTCTGGAAGGAAATTAATTACAAAATTAATAATTGAAACAGCTGATTATAACAAATGAAAAAGAGGACAATACTACCTAGTAGGCACCGGTTGCTCAATTTTAAAGGAAATTGTTCAATTTTATTTTATTTATCTATATAGGTTATTTTAAGGAAATTATTCAGGAATGCACTCGACCCTACCCAATTCTGAGGAATGTGCTTAGTTATGCAGCTCCTGCGTGACGGACTTATTTGTCCCAGGTGATAAAGGTGAGTCTGGTGATATTTTCGCACTAGATTTTCCATGTGGAAAATGTATCATCTTCCAAATCTCTATGGATCTGGTTGTTCCTTACGAACCAAGGAGCATTGGACACTATTTGGAGTATCTTGTGTTGAAACGTTTTGAATGTGCCTTACTGGAAACAAACCAGACCGGGCATGCTATTTTGTGTTGGGTAGTATTGTCGATTTGTTTGTTGTAACAGTCGTATGTGAGCTTCTTGCACTTTTTTGTGAAGGTGGTGTTGCCATGTTAGTCTTGTGTCTAGGTTTACTCCGATATAGCGTATACTCTGGTCCTTTGGAGTCCAAAGAAATGGGTGATGTCCAATTTTTATGTGTCATTTTGGGATTTTTGTAAAACCTTTACATGAAGATTTAACCTAGCTAATTGCGAGAAAAACAATCAAGAAATTTTGTTGACACCAATATGCAACATATGTAACACAGAAATTACGATTAAACATTTACTGACAGACTGCCAGAGAAGACGCAATTACAACATACCGTATGATATGCAAGAACTCCTAGGTAATGATAGCCAGTACATCAATACTATACTGACTTACCTCAAGAATAAAGGACAATACAACCTTATTTGATGAACGCCTTCAATGTTGGCTTATAAGATTTTATATTTCCATTGATTCTAAGCACTATTTATAGGTGAACCCTACGTCTAAAACATTACACAAACTTCCAACACCAATTACCATGCTGATTTCTTAGAATAGCTAAGTTCAGAGGATACTGATCTTTGTGCTATCGCCATTGAAGCGGGCCTCAATAAATACATGTATAATCGCTGTAAGTCGACATAAAAGGTAAAATTGTATTTTATAAAAATGGCTAAGAAAAAGAATAAGGTCTGGATTTGTAAAGAAATAATTCTCTGGAAGGTTACAGGAAAAGGTAGTCTACACGGGCAGGTTCTGTCGGGTTTAGTCCGCTCTGAATATGGCGTTTCCTGGTGAATTCATAATGAAAGGACGGGGGAGGAGTGAGGTCAAAGAAAATGCCATTGAAAGCTATTTGGAGTATTTTATAACTTTTGACAATGGCCTCAGCTCAAAGTTTAATGCATGGAATTTAGAACTGGTAAAAGTTAGGCCGGAGACTGGCCAACTCTCCCTCTATCTATTTTACACTCTCCCTCCATCTTTAACACACTCTCTCTCTATCTTTATCACTATCTTTCTCTATCTATTCTATACTCAAGGCTGATGTATTCTATTGTCCTTCTGCCTCTTTCTTCTCTGTATATTCTATGTTGTAGACTATATCCCTCTAGTTTCATACTATTCTTTCTCTTTCCTTCTCTACCTCTACTACACTCTCCCTCCATCTTTACCACCCTCTCTCTATCTTTATCACTCTCTTTCTCTATCTAGTCTATACCCTCGGCTAAAGTATTCTAGTTTCCTTCTACCTCTTTCCACTCTGTTTATTCCATGCTGTCCCACTATTTTCACACTAACTCTTCCTCGTTCCTCCTTCATTTCGTCATAACTCTCTCCCTTTGTCCTCTTCTATCTGCGTCTATCTCTACTACTCTCTCCTTCTTTCAATTCTTGATTCTCCCTCTTTCTTTCCTACACACTCCTTCTATCTCTTCCTCGTTTCCCCTCCATTTCGTCAAAAGTCCCTCCCTATCTCTTCTGCACTGTCCGTCTATCTCTACTACTCTCTCTCTCTTTCTATTCTTGACTATCCCTCTTTCTTTCCTACACACTCTTTCTATCTCTTCCTCGTTCCCCCTCTATTTTGTCAAAACTCTCTCCCAATGTTTTCTGCTCTCTCCCTCTACTTTCCTAAACTTGCCTTCTATCTCTTCCTCGTTCCCCCTCTATTTTGTCAAAACTCTCTCCCAATGTTTTCTGCTCTCTCCCTCTACTTTCCTAAACTTGCCTTCTATCTCTTCTGAATCCCCGTAGCGGCGTGGCCATGTAGTTTTGTCGGGAGGACCTAGGCGTTCCAAAAAGGTGTCACAAAAAATTGTCCGCTGGCGTTCGCGCATGCGCAGTGACGTGTACGAAAAAGAAGAGTTTATGTTTTAGAGTACATTACATAGGTTTGTTACAAAAAAGTGTCACAAAAATGTTTCCGCTAGCGTTCGCGCACGAAGAAATTCTTTGATACGCCCTTATTGATCTTAGCAATATTTTCAACAATTCGAAAATCCATGTAATGTGAATTTTGAGTTTTAGGATTTGTACTTTCTGGCTTGAAACAAAAATGGCCTTCTGGTCTGGTTTTGCTGAAAGTGAGAAAATTTTTCAAAAAGGAAACGATCAGAATACTTATTGAAGGTTCTTGTTAAACTTTGTATTAATATTTAAATATAAAAATAGACTAGATAGTTGACAAGCTAAGTCCAGTACAGCTTAGCTGTTCTCAAAAGAATCATTCACGTAAAAACGCAGCTTAATTGGGCGTATTTCGCTGAATAATCTTAATTTTATAATGTCAATAATAGAAGTTCGATTACTTTTTTAGATAAACCTTTGCGCAAGTAAAACCCCTCCTGAACACTCAAGATGTGAGCCCAACAACAACATATTTTCTTCGGTGTTGATGGACTAAGATCGGAGTATCATTGAAGTCTCAAGATGACAGCAACGACCCCTGGAAGGGAGGTGTGTGAGTTAGTGACCAATTTCCTGAATAAGATGGTGAGGCCTCTGAAGACCGTTCTCCTTGCTGATTCACGTCTTCCGTATCCCACTCCTCGGAGTATTGGATCCATTCACAGGGTGGCAAGGTTCTCTAGAGGAATTCCTAAAATTAATGGCCTTCCTACAACCAAATGGAAACGTGTTATATCGGAAAACAGAAGTTAATCTGGGAGTGACTTGGGAATTCGTGATGCCTATCGGTACAAAACTTGTAGTTGGCTGTGGTTCTGAGCTTAAGATATGCGAGCGGTTCCACCATTTGCCATCATTTTTTCGTCTGTGTACTTACGATCTGGAAACGAGAACCATGAAATTAATTACTTTAAGAATTAAGTAATTAATATCTTTCTTATTTGAATGGAGGATCTTAGGACATCTGTAAGCAATATAGGGCCCGCGGGCCGGACTCAGTGCTCTGTAAGATTTGATCCAGCCCGCGAGAAATTTTGAAAACTCCAATCAAAGAAAAATGATATTACGCTGCTTACTCACACTGACTCCAAATGAGAGTATCGCATGAGTTTGGACTTTTCGCTTGCTCGTGCGGAATCAAGTGAGTGAGCCGAGTGTCTCATTGATTTCGTGTCCCTATTTAACTTTCATAGTTTGTAATAATTATAAATTTGATGATTTAATTATAGTGTTATACCTATTGTTTTCATATCATTTTGTTATTTTAATAAATTGTATCACAATAACATTGTCGAATTATGTCGTGTATGACATCTTCGCTAAAAGTCATGAACACCACTTTAAAATCCGACGTTATTTTATTTTGATCCACGCGGGCCGCGAACATATTTGCGTACTAATGTTTGGCCCACAACATGTACAAGGGTTACCCATATCTGCTGTAGGACATTAGATCAAAGTCCCATCACTGGGATTTGTTCATAAGGAGTTAGCATTACATCTAGTGGATAATAAAATGTATTAGTTACTAAACCCTAAATCAAATATATTCTATATTCAATGTCATTTAATTACAAGATGGTCTATGTAACATATACAAGAACTGGTGGCAGGTTTTCCAATCATTGCTGTCCCAGGAGGCCTATTGTAAGGCGCAAAATTCAATAGGGCGAAAGCAAACTTACATTAAATTTAAAGTAAGAAGTTAAAATGCAATTCTGAATTTAAATAAATAGAACGAAGAAGTAAAAAAGGACGAGGCATTATATTATAGGTTCTTAGAAAAGAAATAATTTTTTTTTATTAGAATCATTAATAGCATTTAAAAGATAAATTAAAAATTGTATAAATTTCTTTCTAAGAGAAAAGTAACCAATCATAGCTGTATGACATTGTTTATGCTCAAGTTGTTTGTCTCATTTTTATTAAATCTAGTCATAAGCCTTAATTGCTTCACAAATATTAAATATTTCTAATTTAGTACCACTATAAATTGTCCCGAAATTATTTGAATTGGGTTATTATTATATGGCGACAAACTAATGCCAACATTCTTTCGCATTTAGAATTTCATCTTACTATTCTTTAGTTTACAGCCATGGTCGATCCTGTGAAGTTTTGATTTTTATAGGTGGCCATTTCAAGAATGTTGTTTTTGAAAAGCCAATGTTTTATTTGTTGTTTTCCCCTAGCGCAGAAAGTCTGGACTTTATTTACAGCCATAGGGTGCTTTGAAGCGGTATTCATAACAATTATGCTTTCGGGAGGAATGTTTTCTTCCAGTGTCGAAAACCCACTTTTAAAAAACATCAGACTTTATGTCTTACAGTTAATATCCTGTTTTGTTGGGCGAAAATAGCAAATCTTTAGTCACAAACCCTCGACCCTTTACGAATGCGTCTGTCTCAATTTACAATAATTTTTTTTTTTAATTATTCATGTTTTAAGCTTTAAAATCTTGACAATGTTATGCTGCAATGAATGACACACTTTTCTTCTTTTTTTTTTTTAAATCAAAAGTACATTTGTTTGCAAGCAGAATAAAAGTGACGAAGGGCATTATTCTATGAGAGAAATTAAGCTCTTGGAGCTGTATTATTATATATTTATTTTATGGGCATCCGTAACTTTAGCGACTTACTCGGAACAATCATTACATAGTTATATACATACAATTATATCATTACGTATGTGCATATAAACACATTATTGCATATGTACATCATAGTTACAAATAAAACAGAAACTTCTTGCCGGCTCGGTGAAGTCGAGGACATCAATGACACCTGAAATGATTGACCCAAACGTACAAATTACAATTGAATGGGTTAAACAGCTAGTAATTGTTTTTTGTGTTGTTGAGCAGCAGGAAAATTGTTTTTTAAATTTCTTAATTTTATTTTTTCCTTTTTAACATTGACGTCGAAAGAGTTTTTCGCCTATGTTGGGAAACTCTATAAATCAAAAAATAAATAAAACATTTACATCTATCATAATAGCTGGCTCAGTTTCGGCCACAGACTTAAACGATTTCTGCAAATTAGATTTTGCCAAAATAATTCCAGTGCTTATCTCGTATATATACACACAAACACACACACGTATATATATATATATATATATATATATATATATATATATATATATATATATGAGAGAGAGAGAGAGAGAGGGAATTGGGATTTGGCTGGGAATATTTAAGGTGTGAAGGGGGAATGGAAAGCGGTGTTAGAGAGAGCATACGAGGGTGAGGGTGTGTGAAGGTGTTAAAATGAGAAACAGGGAGAGACTAAAAATTTTAAATGGAGAAAATATAGGTGTATAAAGTAGAGGGGAGCTGATGGCTGCCCGGGTCAGGGGAGTCCGAATTGAATTAGCACAAATGAGAATGTATAATAGCTGGATTCTCCCACTGGCCGGTTCCTAACGGAAATGGCGCAGGTTAATTTTTCATATTTTTTCCGGCATTTGTAGCAGCTGCTGACAATATGTTAAGATAGCCATAAAATTACTCCAACGGATTTTCTCGGGGCAAGGTCGAGTGAAAGACCTTCGTAAAAGGTCGGAAAATCCATTTTTGGGTACATGATCGACCATCACTGTGAAACATTCCATGTTCAGTCAATATCTATTAGGTAAAAAGGCAGAGGATTTAATTGGATCTAAAACACTGCAAGATAATTGGAAAGATGGATTCTCTACTAGAAATATTCGCAGTTTAGGCGACATTTACCCAACCGGCCGCCATAATGGAAAACTGTCCTAAGGCAGCAAGAGATGCATATCTTTTATTGGATTGAAAATTGTCCTAAAATATCTCAGAATCACCCTGGTGTTCGATCCTTTTTCGCCAAATTTCGTTTAATAGGTTTTTTTTTTTTTAAATACATGTTTGCAATTGAGATATTAGCGGAAAAATTAACGTTTTTTAAATTGTTGGTAAGTCAAAACGGCATGCTTTACGTACTTTGAGGATGTTTAAAAAAAAACAAAAAACTAGGGCTTTCAAAAAAAGGTGACCACCTGAAAATCGGTAATTAGCATGGCTTTAGGATTTTTTAAAGTTAATTACAATATTCTTGCTAATATAACATTTAAATATCTCCGCGCATTTTCAACCAAATCTAAATCTTTAAACAGCGTTGGAAAGTGCTATTAATATGACCGTTTAATTATTCATTTTCGTTTAGTTGATTGTGGGTTACGCAATGTCTTAACATCTTCTTGAGCTCCATCTAACGCAGCATACTGATTTAATATTGGGTGAAAATGCATGGAGATATTCCATATTTCGATAACTTTTAAAAGAATAAAAATGCCTTTTTTAAACTTTCAAGAAATATGTAAAGCATGTCGTTTGCATTTTGCATTAACACCTCTACAGTATATTTGCCACCTTGTGGCTTGTTACCTTAGTTTATTTTAGGCACAATTTTACACAAGATCTGGGTCGTACAGTACCAACCTTGCGAATAAATGTGCTTAGTTATGCAGTTTTAAGCAATATTTAGCGCATCATTAAAATTCTTTGCTGTGAAACTATAGTTTGCAGTTATTTTTGTACTGAACCTGCGGAATAACATATTTTCTTGGCAGCGAATTTGGTGCTCCTTCCTCCCCCTTCTTACCCAGGAAATACGGCCAGTCATTTTTTTTTGTCCTTGTAATAACTAATACCTAACAGGAAGTTATAATAAATCCGAGAAAAGTCTAACGTACGACGCGACACACGTGTGGAATATTAAAGAGGAACAGTGCTGCTGGCTATGAGGGAGATAGCTAGTAAATTGTCTGTAGATTAAAATTGTAGTACGGAAGAGCTGGAGGGGGGGGGAGGCGAAAGAAGGTGCCGGCGGGCCCCTCTCTTTTATGACCAATAAATATTAAATATGATAAAGGTAGGTGGTGGGGGGAAGTGTCGGCAGCCAAAGTAATAGTCCTTTATTCTCCTTTCTATGCTTCCGCTTTCCTAGGCCACTCTTACGTCTTCATTTCCTTACTGTTATCACTACACATTATCATTACCGTGTTTTTAGCGCGTTTCCTTTCTCCCTATATAAGGAGGAAACCCAACCCGATGACACTATCCGAAATAGTAATTATTTTTTTTGTACTAATTTATATTATGCAAAGTCAAGGGATGGTTGGGGGGGTTTATTATTAACAGAAGTTCATCCACGTATTTAAAAATAAATGAGATATCTTTGGGGAACTGTGGGAAGAAAGTTTTAAGTTGGTCGGTGAGTAGGATGGTAGATAAGTCAGATTTAAGACCAGATTAATTTAAGTGAGATTTCCCATTGTTAACTCTTCAATTAATTGAGTAAAATTGTACGTATTTAAAAAACAAACTCATTGGCGGATGAAAGGAGAATCGTAGAACTGTACTTCGACATTTTGAACATGAACATGTACGAGAACGAAATGAAGAATTTTATTTTTTTACGGCGCATCGACATAAATCTTGGTCATTAGCGCCGACGTCCAGGGTGCAGCCAGGAATTTTCTCAGCGAGCCCTCAGATGAGAAAATTTCTGGCGCCGTTGGGGATCGAACCCACCATCTCCCGCTTATGAATCTAGCGCGCTAGCCACTAGACCACGGGAGACTCCGAAATTTCGAGAAATTGGACCAACTTTAATAAATATTACTCAGAAACATAAGAAGAGACAGTCTTAATATCGGTAGCTGCAAAACATCTGGTTGTAACATTTTAAAATAAAGTTGTAGGGAAAAAGAGAAAAATAAATAATATTTTTTAATAAGACTTGCTGTATAAATCTAAAAAATTGATATACCTTCTCTATTACTTAGAAATATGCGGATTAGAATGTATTTATATATTTGGAGGCCCGGTGGCCGTTAGTGTTATGCGTTTGTACTTAACACTCCGTGCCAAGGGTCGTGGGTTCGATTCCCACTAGGGGTGGTGGCTTTTCTTAAAAAAAAAAAAAAAAAGGCTCCAACCTTATCCTGACTAGAAAAGGGAGGTGGCCTGTAACTAGATAGATAGATAGATATACTCAGGGCCTCTATCTCATTTTTGAGGGGAAAGCAACTCGACCTAAAAGATCTATTGTGCCCCTGACACTCTGCTGGGTCACTTATAGCAGCCCTGCGTCCCTGACAAACCCTCTGATCTTCTGAGGTGTGAGCTCAGAGTCTCTTCCTGGGTCAACCCGCCCTAAACTTCTTAGTTAATTATAATGGACATTAAAATTAAATAATAATAATAATTACAAATGGGAATAATAAACAGTAAAAAACCTTTTATAAATCGTGACAATAAATTAAGTAAGAAATAGGTAGATAAGTAGTTATCACACAAAAGGTGGTTGACAGTAAGAATAACCATTAACAAAGGTTCAACCTAAAAAGAAAATGCAGAGAAACATATCGTCCCTACCATGTCAAACTATCGAATATGCAAATCGGAGCGAACTGGGAACTAACATATTCTATCCATTGACGAAGTAATATATTGAAAAATTGTCTTATTCGATAATTTATTTAAGGCATTAAAGGCTATTCTAAAGGGGTTAGAGTTGTGCCAATTTGCGACAAGCCGTATCGCCCACAATCCAAGACCAAAGTCTCATATCTGAAAAACGCTATTTTTGATATTTATTTGATAGTTGGACATGGTAGGGACGATATTACCAACAGCAAACAGAAAAACGAGCCGCATGAGCACACAAATCACAGTATTTTCGTTTCATATTTTTTAAAAAGCGGTATTTTCGTTTTTTATTTTAAAGAAATAATCTATCTCTACATATAAAACTCACGTGTCTGTTTGTTCCGTACACAAATCCACTCAGTTCGCCCGATTTTTACCAAACTTGGCATAAAGGTAGGTCTTTATCCGTGAGGTCTTGTAGGCTAGGTCAAAAACGTCTACCAGTTGTCTTGTCTGTATGTTTGTTCATTATACAAATCCACACTGACTTACCGATTTTGATCAATCTTGGCACACAGGTAGATCTTAATACGGGGAGGGTCATAGGCTAGGTAAAAAACGTCTACCAGCTGTTTTTCTGTCTGTTTGTTCAGGACAGTGGTTAACTGGGAACCCAAACAGTTACAGATTTGTGTTATTAGATTTTAATATTACTTATTTGGTTTCTAATATATTTGGGCTTTTCTTGATGCAGAAAGAAGGTGTAGCATGGCACACCGGGTAACAGCTAGTTTATAATAAAACATACATTAATACATACCACTAACAAATCCCTAGGGGAGGGAAAAATTTGTTTACATATTTCTTTTGTATGTCAAATACCATACATTTCTTCCTTATAAATTTTGTTTCTATCTATGATAGTTTTAATATTAGAATATTTGAGGTATAATTTGTAAGGGTGGTTTCACCCCTTTAACGTGCGATTGGGCCTATATAAAAAAAAAATACGTATAGATTATTTTCACGTGTTTAATAAATACACAAAGTTTCATCAAAATCGGCTCCGCACACTTGGGGATGTTCCCTTGTAAGAACATTCCCTTGAAGGTGTCAGTGCACGCTACATTTCTGAATAATTTGTTAAAAAATAACCTATATGAATACAGAAAAACTGAATAGTTTTGATTTTTTATATTTTTAATGAGCACTTACATGATGATAATTTTATTATTTTATTCTGGAGTGTTGTTTATGCGAGGTACTTCACTACCTTAATAAATACTTGAAAACGTAATATTTTGGTTTATTGATCTTTAAGCATGTTATAAATGTATACATGTACAAACAATCTCCGGATGCAGCTGTTCAGTGCCTCTGTTGTTAGCAGTAACAACCAATGTCCAAAGTTAGGCGGCCCAGTTGAACTGGAACGTAATGTGGATTAAATCCCAATTTTTAATGAACTGATTTACTTTATTTTAAAAACACATCTTGCTCTTTAGATAACCACAACGTACAGCGAATTTCGGTCTCGAGCGAACTACGCCTTCAGATAGACCGCTTATGCTGGTTGAAAGTATCATCCAATCGTTTGTTATGGGCATATTATGTACCAAGTTTTGGTTCGAAAGAGGTCGTTGAGGGTAATGTAGAAGATACCCTCATAGAGGGTACAGTCATGGAAGACTTTTTAAAATCAATCTTTTGGGGGTAATACTGAAGGAGAGTGTCCTCAGCACCGATTTTCTTGAAAATTTGCATTATAACGTATTTTGATGCACTAAACACGAATCCGTTGAAAAAAAAAGTTGCTCGCAACTAGGAAAGAAATTATTAAGCACTAAAGTTCACTGTTATGGAGGTTATAAAAGACGGGGTAAACAGGTTATATGTAAACACGCGCATGCGCAATAGTCCTTAATGACGAAGTGTAATTGAAATTTAGACTCACCTGGAGTAGCTGACTTGGTCGTAAATTGTCGCTTTTGGGTATACGTGCTATGCGTTTCCGCTCGCTCCGCTCGCTCAAGAAGATATCAAAACCCCTAGTCAATCCAACTTGCAGAAATGAAAAGAATTCTATGCCCAAAAGTCGTCCAAGGCATTCTTCTAATCCTCCTAGACATCTTCAGACGCGATGTTTGGTGGATATAAGTCCGTAATTTAAAAAAATGTTTCTGAATAAATAAGTGTTGGTAAATTTTAATAATTGATAGTTAATTTCAATTACACTTCTTCATTAAGGACTATTGCGCATGCGCGAGTTTACAAGTACGTTGTTTATGCGATCGTTTGTAACCTTCATAACAGTGAACTTTTTTTTAAAATAACTTCTTTCCTAGTTGCGAGCAACTTTTTTTTCAACGGATTCGTGTTTAGTGCATCAAAGTACGTTATTGTGCAAACTTTGAAGAAAATCGGTGCTGAGGACCCTCTCCTTCAGTTTTACCCCCAAAAGATTGATTTTAAAAAGTCTTCCATGACTGTAACCTCAATAGTGCAACCTCAAAAACACCTCAGGAACCTGAAGGTGTCCATTATCAAACTCATTATTATTACGTCCTATTTTGTAGAAACTGAATGAATACTACCCTTATTGTGTGTAAAAAGACGGATTAAACCTGCCTTTTTGTGGGGAGATAAATAAAAGCGTAAGTACCGACATCTTGGCGTCATAAATGGCGGTTGTTACCTTAGCTAGAGCTCCCTGGAGCAACCTAAAGGCTGTGGATAGGGCACACTTTAGGCTGCTTCTTGAGGCTCATCAAATACTAAAGGGCTTAAGGATTTACTGTATGAGCTCAGAAAGAGCTCCGTCGCTGAACTGGGCTTATTCAAAAATTTAACGAGGACTTTGAACAACTTCCTTAGAGGTACTTTTTTTTTTCTTTTTCACCACCTGATTACAACCATAACTTTCTTGGTACCGTAAATTATAGCTGTAACTTGTATCAAAATTAATTTATGCAGTTCTTTAGACTTAATGGTAATTGTAATTTCCATCAAGCAAAACAGGCTTCTTTTTGAATGAAAGAAGTCCAACTCGTAGGATATGCGTAACGCGTTTCCGTTCTCATCCCTAGTGTCGTTCAGAAAACTTTAAATAGAAACAGAAAATATTTTGTATTGATATTTCCTGAAAATTTGAAAATGCCAAAAGGCAACGTAACTTAATAGCACTAGGCAAGCACAGTACATTTGTTTAATGGGCTTGCGTACATGGATGCAACTTTCTATAATCAATTACCAAGAAATTAAAGAAGGATGAGGATAAGAAGTTGTTTTCCAAAAAATGTAAGAATTACTTGGCAAAACATCCATTTGACAGATAGATCGATAGATAATAGTTTATTGGCATACGTACATGACGTTGCCATGGAGTTTGGCCATTTCTTGTTATTTTGTTTGTGTGTCTTATAAAATAACTAAGTACTAATAGTAAAAAAATAACATAATAATAATAATAGGTATAACATAACTAAAGTTTTACAATCTGTATCAAATTAACCTAAATAAATAAAAATAACTGCAGAATATCATAGTAAATAGATACTCAGCAAGTATAAATGAAAGTAAAATACTTTATAAGTACCTATTATTATGAACTATAGCATACTTTTAATAGAAAGGAATATACATTATTTAAGTCTTTAATACTTTTAAAAATTGAAATTGTTTCTAGTGATAATTGTTCACTGTTATTTACTATATTTGATTGGAGGTATTTTTGTCTGCAAATTTCAAAGTTAGGGCAATGTAGTATTATGTGATTTAATGTTTTTCCATTAAATCACATACAGTAATGGTTTTCCATCCATTTAATACAGTTAAAGAATTTGTTTCCTCCAAATAACTCCTGGCACATTCATTGCTCTAATTACCCCCATAATGTTTGCTATTTGTTTTATTTAATATATTATATTTCAATGGCTTATTGTAGAATTGTTGTATTGAGATATTTTATTTATTGTTAAAATATTTCAATGTAAATTACAAATGTCTTGACGTTCTTATTTTCACTCTTTTAGATTTATTTATTTGTGTATGTATAAAATTTATTACATAAATAATTGAAAAACATATATTTATTTTTTATTCATAAATTGGAGAAAATGATTTTGATATCGTCCACACAAGGTAGTATTACCCCCTTAAACACAGAAACATAATCATCTCCAAATGGGGGAAACAAAAAAAAAAAAAAAAGAAGGAAATACACAATTTTTACAAGATTCATTATTTTAACGGGTTAAAAAAATGGAAAGTCATTTTATGTAAGAACTGTTAAGAATGAAAATGGCGAAGTGAGAGGATGTAAGGTCACTAGAGCCGACGGCGGAAAAGGAGTCGGTACGAAATTGGCGGAGTAGAAATTTTAATAAGAAAGGGTTTTAGAGTAGCAGTGGCTTTGGGCTGAGGGACCGGCGTTGATATTAGGAAAACTGTTGGGCTGGGAGAGGCAGAGAAAGAGGCAAGAGAGGAGGCAGGAAGGAGGTATGGGGTGGGGAATGAAGTTTGAGGAGAGGAGCTTTAATAAAAGGAATGTAAACAGGGAGAAGTGAGAGAGAGAGAGAGTGAGAGAGAGTGAGGACTTCCCCATTCATCTTCTTCCACTGCTTTCGGGGACCAGCCATTCTACCTAACATCTCTACTCTCTCTCTGGGCTCTAGAATCTTGCCTTACATGCTTCGTGTAACCCAACTACTCTAGGCGCTCGAGTGCTCTTTTGGCGTAGGGGAGGAAACCCGTTCACGAGATTGACCTCATGACACAGTCCGGAAGTACCGACTAGAATATGTCACGTTTCAGAACCCATAGGTCATAAAATAAAGGTGGGTACTTACGTACTAGTTGCACCGAGAAGTGGGTCTCCTTCATCGATCTGGATCATGACAATATGGCGGATCGTGGCAATATGGCGCCCGAAAGACCATTTATTTATATTATTGTCAGCGAGTTGGATTGACTAGAGTTTCAATATAACCTTGAGCGAGCGTAGCGAGATCGGTGCAACTAGTACGTAAGCACCTAATGGTGTTTCTATTTTTTTTTGTGTATATATACACACATATATGGTGGCCCAGACAAGCGGGCCACTAGAAAAACAACTACTTAACGATTGGAGATATCAAAATTTTTCCTCGCAGCATAGTTGTAGATCTCGTCGAGACCTATAAAATGTAGACCTCGGAAATAAAATCCTTCTATGACCTCAAATAATATCTTGCATTATATTTCTGAAAGTACTAAACAAACTAAGAAGAACCATGCAAACGAGTTTTTGAGACGTTAAGTATTTCTTTGTAAAAATACTAATTTTCATTTGCGTGTATTGCTTACCTGAATTTCCAAAGAAAAGGCACTTTAATTTAATTTAAGTAGTATTTTTGTTAGAAGAGGGGTAATTCAGCTTCTGAGAATGTGTTCAGTATTTAACAAAACGATTCCCTTTAGTGTAAACTAAATCCCACACACACAAAAAAAAAAACTAACGTAGAAAAAAGAGGCCAAGTGGAAGGCTCCTCCCCAGAACATTTTGAATTGGAATCCGAGGAGGAAACGACCTTCATTTTGCGCCGATGGGGTAAAACACACCTCGGATTCGAATTCAGCGACCCTCAAAACAGTGGAAGCTCTAGTTATTTCTTCTTAAACAACTTCGTACGAAATTCGACTTTCAAATGCCCTTAAACCTGACATGCTGAAATGAAACGGACTCCGAATCCGGATTCAGCGTGTCGAAATACATAAGAATGTATGCCTAGTGTCTTTGGAAAATACCACTTTTTTATTTTGTGTGCCTGTGTTATGAAACTTTTTTACTCACAGCTATTACTATAATACTTATGTAAAAGGGGTCTCCCGTGGTCTAGTGGCTAGCGCGCTGGATTCATAAGCGGGAGATGGTGGGTTCGATCCCCACCGGCGCCAGAAATTTTCTCATCTCAGGGCTCGCTGAGAAAATTCCTGGTTGCACCCTGGATGTCGGCGCTCCGACAAAAAAAAAAAAAAAAAAAAAAAAAAAAAAAAAAAAAAAAACTATGTAAAATTTCATAAGTTTTTCTTTAACTGGTTCGAAGTTATGAGAGGGTAAGAATCTACTCTAATACGTCAACACAGAATACGTCGCACAGTGGGGCAGAATTCCAAAAAGCTGGTCAAAACTCCAAATCTGAAATGAATCCATCTGAAATTTCTTGCTTGGGGGTTTTTGGGGTCGCAGACCAAAATCAAAATTCAAAATGGGAGATTCAATATGGCCATATTAGAAGTAAAAAAAGCTTTCAATGTGAAGAAAAATTATTAGTTTTTGATCAAATTTGTTGAATAGGGTTGTTCATAGTCGTTTATTAAGAATTTAATGAAGTACAAAATGGCGGATGTAATATAACAAAAATAAGAAAACTTATATATGATGAAAATAAGAAAACACCTAAATTAAAAAAAAAAATGTTCATTAAACACTATTAATTGACAATAGAATAATTATTTTAAAACGATATAATACAAATAAAACAAATATAATTTTAATAAAAACATTTTATTTTTTTTAAGGATCAGATATAACTTTTATATTATATTTTATAAAAATCTGCATAAAAACTCGTAAGGCAGCTGACGGCAGCTAAATTTTGTTTCATTTTATAAATAATAGTTTTACCTTTCATGTCAAATAAGTTAGATGATTGAACACTGATGAACAATTATACGTTTTCCTTCAAAACTAAGTTTCTTTTTAGTTTTCAAACGTAAAATTCACATAAGCTTAATAAATTATTACTATTTTCTTTGAAAATATTCATTATTCTAACAAACACAATTATTTTCTACTTACTTTCACGAGTTGATTCCATTTTGTTAAAGATAAATCGGTGAACTCTAAGAAATGTTATAACAGTTGAAACACGAGGTTGTTTTCTCTCCTGCGTGCACTCGAGCGCATATTACTCTAGCCAAACCAACAAGTCAAATTTTCCAACTAGAAACTTTATTTTTCGACTTTGGGCCAGCTTTTTGAGAAGCTGCCCCACTGTGCGTCGGCCTTGGCCTGCCGCACAACCGTTCCTAGATATATCGTCGATACAAATGCAAAGTATCGAATGTGAATAAACCCATTTTTCATTTTCAAATTTTCTGATTGCTGTTGGACCGATTTACGTTGTGGCATACTCTCGAAAATTAACGAAAAAATAATTATCGATTACCGAAAATCAAACTAACTAATGTGCATTAAGTACCAGGTCATTCAAAAAGTCCTGTCGTTTTTTTGGGGGAAATTATAAATAAATAAATATTTTCAAATAATCACCTTTATTCATCAAAATATCCACCGTTACAGTCGGTAACCTTCTCCCAACGAGATGGTAAAGCCCAAATTCCTTCCTTAAAAAACTGTTGATTTTTACTGCAAAAATAAGTGGTCAGTTCGTGAATTAGGTTGTCACGGTCTTGAAAACATTTCTGTCTCAGATTGTTGTCGAGATCTCTGAATCGGTGATAATCAGTGGGTGACAGGTCAGGGGAATATGGCGGGTGAGGCAAAACTTCCCAGCCTATTTCTGTCAATTTTTGACAGAAATTTGAAAAATTGACAGAAATTTGAAAAATTGACAGAAATAGGCTTGGAAGTTTTGCCTCACCCGCCATATTCCCCTGACCTGTCACCCACTGATTATCACCTATTCAGAGATCTCGACAACAATCTGAGACAGAAATGTTTTCAAGACCGTGACAACCTAATTCACGAACTGACCACTTATTTTTGCAGTAAAAATCAACAGTTTTTTAAGGAAGGAATTTGGGCTTTACCATCTCGTTGGGAGAAGGTTACCGACTGTAACGGTGGATATTTTGATGAATAAAGGTGATTATTTGAAAATATTTATTTATTTATAATTTCCCCCCAAAAAACGACAGGACTTTTTGAATGACCTGGTATAAATAAAATATATCATAATATAAAAAATATATATAAAGTCATCTATAAAGTACCAACCACTTTTCACATTCGATACTTGTGTGGACGATATGTGAAAAATAGTTCTGCATATAGTCTGTTCTATGGAACCCCCTATCTTTTCAGAATAAAATCCTTATTATTTTCTACCTACAGAAAACGCCCTCTCTTTAGATGGAATTCCAACACGGCTGTCCTGTAAATATTAATCCTGAAAATGGGGATGACTGTGAAAAATGATGGGAGTGCAAATGCCGTAGCTGTCATGAGCCATTGGGTTGTAGAGGGTGAAAATGTTTAAGAAGAAATGAATTTTTGCCTTGGTTTAATAAAGTGTTGATTCGAGACAGCGGGATCTGGCTGCTCTCCAAACCCCGTCCCTCTTCCATTCTTCTCTCCCTCAGACTCCTTCCGTTTCTTTATACGTTGTCGTTCTTCCTTACAATAGCCTACCCCCCCCCCCCCCCCCCAAAACTCCTCTATACTCTCTCTATTATTGATTATTGCAGAATTTCCGTTTTATATTTTCTTTTTCTCCACCTCTCTTTCTTTTTTTACTCCCCTTAAGATATATAGGACATATTTTTCAACGAAAGTGGAGATGAGTTTCAAGAAAGTTTATTCTTTCAGTGGCATAACCTTTCCTCAGTTAAAGCAATGAATTTTTGAGTACAGGAGCCAAAGGAGTATATTAACCCATCTCGTCCCAAAGTTGCGTAAACGCAACATTATTTCACGATTTTTTTCTCAAGCAAATAAATATTTTAATTCAGTTTGAATAGATTTTTCTAACAAAGCAACTCCTTAAAGAAAAGGAAAAAAAAAATCTTAAGCCCAAATAAAAAAATTTTTTTTTTTTTTTCTTTTTTTTTTTTTTTTTCTTTTTTTTTTTCTAATATTGCTAAAAATATTGAATTGTGAAGAGAGTTAGAAATTTCCCCAAAATATCTATGCATTTGTTAAACAATTTTTTTTGCTCAAATCATTACTTATGAGAAAAGTAACCAATAAAAGTAATTGGGATCATAAATTGTTATGGCAATTCTGTGGCCCTACAAATATAATATTGCGTTTACACAACTTTGGGAAAAGATAGGCAAATCAGAAAATTCCATGATTTTATTATATCATTATTTATTTATTTTTAAAATTTTATATTACTCTAAACAATATTTTATTTAACTTCGGCTTCCGTTGAAAACATAATTACAATTTAAAAAAAATAAATTGAGTCAGATAATGATTTTTTTAACACTTTGTGAGCATAGCACACGTAAAGTCAGCAGATGAATATTGTATGTGATTAGCATTGGCGACATCTTTTTCGTCTTTTATTAACAGATGGTTTCTTTCGCCACATCTTGGAAGAAGGAACGCAGGATTTTGATGGTGCAATGCTCACAAAATTTTTATAAAAATAATGTTTTGACTAAATTTATTTTTTTACAATTGTAATTAAGTTTTCAACTGAAGCCAAAGATATATAAAATATTGTTTAGAGTAATATAAAATTTAAAAAAAAATTAAATAAATAAGGATATTATAATAAAATCATGGTATTTTCTGATATGCCCAACTTTTCCCAAAGTTGCGTAAACGCAACATTTTTTTCTCCTGAACTATAATTGCTGATTTTTTGGTTGTTATACATTCATTTAAGTGCCTAAGAGGAACAAATAACGAAAAATCTCAAAAACAACTAGTAGAAATAGGCTTGGGATTTAATGGGTTAAGCGTACATTAAGTCGTGTTAAGGTCTATATAAGATGCCTGATGATGAACCTAAACAAGTTCGAAACGTTGCAAATATAAGTTAATGTTTTAACTTCAAGAATCCATTGATCCTTCCCCATTCTCTTCATCAAATTACATAAAGCTATGAGTTAAAGCTTCATCTTAAGTGGCCGATTTACTGTTAAAATAGTTTATTAATCGAAAAACTTGGGCTGTTAGCTTCTCCGCGCTCCTGTACTCAAAAGTAGCCGGCCTTTCTTGTTTTCAACGTGGGAATTTATTTTGACTTACTTATTCCAACCTTGTCTGGATAGAATACTGTACGTATTTCGTTCACGTACATATAGCAATGCTTCCCTAACAAGTAAAATAAGTAATGAATAAAATAAAATAAAATAAGAAACAATTCTTAGCGCATTTGAGTTCTAATACCTAGTGTAATTTTAAGAGATTGGAATAGAGAAAGGTTAATGTTTTGTCTCAGAATTTCGTGAAAAATTTAAACATGTTAAAATATAAAATGAAATTCCAAAGCGAAAGAAGATCTTAGGCGCCACAAAAGGAAGCTAACTGTATTTTTAGCGGAAATTACTACATTTAAGCAGTAATTTATCTGAATGATATCACTTAGTAAAAAATTGCATTAGAACCGTATTTTTAGGACATCTAATAATCTTTTGAATTCATGTTGAATTGATACAAACTATACTATAATTTTTCAACTCGAGTTATTTTCGACATAATTCGATAAAGCCTACCTGTCTTGAGGTATACCTGACAAGTTCAACATGGAGCCACTAGGAGATGATCTACTTTATCTGTCTTTATTGCTGTAAATTTTGCGACGCGTAAAAAAGAAAAAAAAAACTCAAACAAGGGTGTAAGGAATGGTTGCAGAGAAGAAATAAATCAGAAAACACGTTGTTGCAAACTGAGACCTGATCAGGTACATTTCAGCCTCCACAAATACATTACGTCTATTCGCCTGACAGGTGGAACTGATCGAATTTTGATATACATAATCTGGTATATCAAAACCTACAGGTATACTTGCGGGTGTACCTGCCAGGTATACCTAATCGGGTGTACCTGCCAGGTATATCTAATCGGATGTACCTGCCAGGTATACCTAATCGGGTGTAACTGCCAGGTATACCTAATCGGGTGTACCTGCCAGGTATACCTTATCGGGTGTACCTGCCAGGTATACCTGATAGTGTGTGGCAAGCTTAAGAATATATCCGAAAAACCCAAGAAAAATCTTGTTGTTTACATTTTCCTTGACAACGGTAAATAAAAATTATTCTTGAAGAAATAGTACATTTAATGATTAAACTGAGTCTTAAATTAAAGTTGAATTTCTAATTACATTATAAAATTGAGAGATACTCTCAGTTGTGAGTATGGGAATGTTATTACATTTACAGATTTTGCAGCTTCTAGTTTTTTTTTTTTTTTTTTTTTTTTTTTTTTTTTTTTTTTTTTTTTTTTTTTTTTTTTTTTTTTTTTTTTCTGGAGAGTAATGATTCTCCACAATTTGTCGCTAACTAGACTTTTTAGTAATATCAAATTTATTGCGGCGTGAAAAATAAACTTGTGAACATATAAACAGTATTCGGATTAAAGACAATTTAATGCTGATTTAAAAAAAGTAATTTTACGTTGAAAAAAATGTGTACATGCAGAGAAAATTAGGGGTTTACAACAAAAAAAAAAAAAACAAAAAAAAAAACACGTTTCTTTCCCAAATAACCTTTAGAATGGCATTTTTAACTACATTTTTTGTCTAATTTCACCTTCTTGAGTATTTTCATTTACTTGCAATACATCCTGTACACACACACACACAATATATATATATACATGTATATGTATATAATATTATATATAAGTGTGTATGGTTTGTGGTTATGTATCTATTATAGTGAATATAGAATATGTATAGTTAGGATGTATTGAGAGTGGTAGCGGAGGTATAGAGGAGGCTGTGAGGGCGTGGTCTCACAAATCACCAGCTGTCCTCCCTCCCTCGCCCTCTACAGTCTCCTGATTTACAATAATCACCATTTGACCCCTGAGAGTGACGTCACGACATCACTTAGCCAGCCTAAAGTCCTTCTCCATCTACCTATATTCTGACAAAAGCCCTCTTGCTCCCTACTCGAACCGTCCCTTGGGTCTTTTTTTTTGTTTGTTTTGTTTTGTTTAAATGCTTTTTGATTTATTATTGAACGAATGTATTTTTTTCACGCCATTTTCCCATCTTTTAAGTCTTAGGCAGGTTTATTTCCCCGCTCGCTTATTGCGGTACATGTGGTTTTTTTTGTTTTTTTTTTTTTTTGTTGAAGAAGTTGCTGGTGTCTGTTAAATGCTTAATAAATTGTCTGTAAAAAATCCGTCACGCAGGAGCTGCGTAACTAAGGACATTCCTCGGAAGGTGGGTAATATACACTACATTTCTGAATATGTTGGTTAAAATAACTTATAGAACTAAAAATGAATAGTTTGGCTCGTTTATATTTTTAATTAAAATCGGATCTCAATCATTAGTTTTAAAATTAATTTTCATTCAGAGTTATTTATAAATACACATAAACTTCACATATTTCTTTATTGATCTTTTATGAACAATAAAAACGTCCACGCGTTAAAAGAAAGCATTTCGCAATTATAACAACGCAGGAACCTGATACAGCATCTCTGGTAGAAGTAACAAACCATATACAAACCCATCAAGCTCTGTATGTATATATATATATATATATATATATATATATATATATATATATATATATACATACATACATATATAAATTTAAACGATTGTCATTTTCGGTATCTAGTAAGATGGATCGATGATGATTTAAAGACATTTAAAAAAAAATTAATTCGGGCAATGATAGCCACGTTGTTCTTTGCCCTAAAAAACAAATAAACAAACAATAAACAAAAAAATTAATTTGTCACCTTAATAGCTACATTTTTTTGGAAAGTGATAAAATGAAGTGGTTGGTTTCTTTCCATTCCATGTTGTTGGCAGCTATCAAAAGGTTTACTTTGTTCATAAATTCCTTCGAATCTAATTAGGACTGTTGCTGAGAAATATGAGTAAGTTTTTCGAATTTAGTTTCTTATTTTAGTGAGTTCATATTTGTATTTTTTCTTGAAATATTACATTGTTTTTATCCTCGGGATTAGGTGCGGTCTAGAGTTTTAATAGAGCTTTAACCTCGCCTAAAGTAGGTTGAATTTTATTTGGAAATTAAAAGTAGATATTTGACATACAAGACTGGTGAGCGCATTGGACATAAGTATGTAACATTCAAGCAAATTATGAGATAGTACTGAGTCTAGTTTGTGTAGTCCGAGTGTTTATTACTGAGAAATGGTTTCATACATTTTCGCCGAGAACGTCGTATCTGGCATTTTGTTGGGAACGTTTCGATATAAAGACGTCATGCTCATGCTACTTATGAGACAGCATTGAGATTAGTGTGTGAGTTCAGAGTATTTATTGCTAAGGTTAGCTAACTTATTTGCGGCCCCAAAAGGATCACTCTCTATCGAGGCCTTTGCCTCTCGTAGGGCCGAGCAGGTAGTCCTTGGTATATTGAGACTATTGTCTAATTTTGTAAAATTATATCCCTTCGGGGCGTGGTTAGCTTACTGATAGAGCACTGGACTAATATGATGGCGGACCTCAGTTCAAATCCCGAGCACGCCCTAAATATTTTTATGTTCTATTGTCTTCGTTCGTGGGTTGGATTCGGCCGTCCCCATGGATTGGGGTCTTTTTTACTTTAGGTACACAAGTTACTTTTTCGTGTTATTAGTGATTTCAGTTACCAAGTCATATGATCTTTATTGATGGTTATAGAACCTCATAAAAAAGGACCTCATTCTTCCTATTGGAAGAAGGTAATTTGGATATTCTATAAATCTCAAAATGAACTTGTTTAGATTAAGTCATATTTTAAAGTCAGAAGCAATAGAAATACGGAATTCTACATAAATTAAGAATATGTAGGTAAGGACATACTATGGGATTACATTTCTACAAGAGGAGAAACAGAATTGAATGTGATACAAATAGGAGCCATCTTGTCTCCTATTTGTGTTAATTCGTGTGGAGGAGGAGGTACGAAAAAAAGGACCTTTTTGAGGCAATTTTAAAATAAATTTAGTCTTATTAGGCCCCAAAATAAAATTTGGTTCTATATTACAAATTCTGGTAGGTAATACTTACATCTACTATATATTTGTCAAATACCACTCACTGACTCACTCACTCACTGACCTATCATCGCCCAGCCCAAACCACTCGACAGAAAATTTTGAAATTGTGCATGGACACTCTCTATATAACGTAGGCACTCACTAAGAAAGGATTTTTTGATATTCGAATTTTTAAGTATTTTTAGGGGGGTTTAAAGTTTTAGTTGGTTAGAGCAGGCAAGCCAAGGCAGCATGTGTTGCTAGGACGATAACAGAAGAGCTGTTACCGTACATTATCTATTTCATAGTATTATTTTTAGTAGAGGTTAATTTCCACTCTGATGGCAGTCCCTGAATTACTAGAAATAAACTGTCCCTCATAGAGTTTTAATTGCGTTTATTTTCTGCCTCTCCCTGTCAGATAGGCTTGCCATATTTTTGGAGAGTTAAACCGAGACACATAATTATTGGATGGGCATACCAGGGGGGGGGATGGGGAATAAAAACAGTACAAATTATAAGCAAAATGGTGAGTTTTAAGCCTAGCAAGTAACGGGAAGGGGGAATCCTGAACTGTTAGACTACCCAAATCTTAAAAATAAGAACGGAACTTTTTTTGCTACTTGATTTTCTTAAAAAAATCTCTCAGCCAAATAGTAGTGTCTGGCAGCTGGCAGCGCTGTGCAGGTAGTTCCAGCGTTTTACAGTTAGATTACTTTTCATTTCGTTGACACTGTGAGCAGTAGTAAAAATGTTGATTGTAGAAAAGTAACCGATTTATAAAAGATTCTTATAAACATGAATTCATTACTTTTTACATCTTACAGCCTTTTCCGGGACATTGATAAAACCGGGCGGGACACCGAAACAATTGCAAAATACCGGGACAGTCCCGGTCAAACCGTGATGTATGGCAAGCCTATCCTTAGAGTAATACCCAATAATATCCGGCACAGCCTCCTCGCCTATATCTTTGGTAATGCTCGCAAATATAATGGGTGTTTCCAAATAACTTTTTGGAAACATAAACTTTTAAATTTTAACGCCCATTGAATAACATATAGTATGACGGGAACCGTGCTATTATAATAAACTGCACAAAATTGTATAGTAACGTAATTTTAATGAAACATTATTTAACGCAATAAAATAACTACTTATCTGCCGTGACGAAGCACGGGTATTCAGCTAGTATTAAATTAATGTTGTTGTTTTTGCGTAAAACCTTTTTATTATATTATATGAAATAACGATACTATAAATCACTAATAACATGAGAAAGTAACTGGTTTACCTAAAGTAAAAAAGACCCGCCTATTGATTTGTTAGCTAATTGTCGGCGACCAAAGAGTACCATATGTTCATTGACCGTCTGTTTGTAAACAATACTCTTATTATTTTACCTTTAATTAAGAGAGCAGTTGGAATTTACTGCTTAATTTATGACGTTTTTAGTAGACTGCTTTCCTAAAGATATATTTGACGGGCAGGAGCAATTTCACACGCGCTAGTTGGTGTCAGCCAGACAAAGAGGTGTAATTTGGAGAGGAGTGCCGGAAGCTATATACTGTTTTGAACACTGAAAGTGTAGCTTTGCTGTGTCTCACTTTAAGCTCCATAAGAGTTAGATAACTATACATCATCCGTCATGTTATATTGTGTTCTTCAAGTTTTCTTGTTGTCGTAAGTTTAAAAATAATTTTATTTTTCGTTTAAAACGAGTGATTCCTATCTCCATTTCTAGATTAGCCATCGGAAAATTTTATGTACGAGAAAAAAGAGAGATAAATGTAAAAAAAACTGTAAAGCAAAAACGATTGATAAAAAGTCTCGGAATTGAAGCACGATTTAAATAAGCATAGGTACTCGAATAATAATTCAGTAAAAAACTAAATAGTCGAGAAAAAGTAACTTTATGTATCCGTATTTCTCCCCATCCGATCCGATTTCGTTTGACTGACAGCGGCCGACGTGAGTGCCTGCATTAGTCCCGACACGATCCGATCCGATCCGATTTAATCAGTGCTCGTCAGTAATGACCTTATAGTGAAGTGAAAATGAGTGATTAAATTAAGAAATACCATCTAATAAGCATAGGAAACTTCGAGTAGGTTGAATGTTGGAGGTATGAAGGAGGAGTTGAGAGGCCAATCAAGTATATCAGTACCGAAAAAAAAATAAATCTTAGTGTAATAGATAATTTCTAACAGTTGCGCTACAATAAGAGAAGCATTAGTATTCATATTTCAAAATTATTTATAAGAAAGATAGATGGGGTCTCCCGTGGTCTAGTGGCTAGATTCATAAGCGGGAGATGGTGGGTTCGATCCCCCGCAGCCCTCATGGCTCGCTGAGAAAATTCCTGGCTGCACCCTGGACGTCGCGTGCCTAGATTTATGTCGATGCGCCGTAAAAAAAAAAAAGAAAAAAAAAAAAAAAAGAAAAAAAGAAAGGTAGATGGTTATGAGCATTGGAAGGTTATAAACATTAGATGGTTAAACATCTTTCGACGTAATTTAATAAACAAGGGAAACAAAAGTCCGTCTCGCAGGAGCTGCATAACTAAGAACTTTCCTCAGAATTTTTGTAGTGTAGACTACATTACTGAATAATTTGCTGTAAATAACCTATATAAATAAAATAAAAACGTGAATAGCTCTGCTCATTTACATTTCTTATGAGAACTGTTCAATTATTAATTTTGTAAATAATTTGCTTCCAGAGTTATGTTAATACTTGATACTGTACTACTTAATAAATACACAAAAACTTCATTTTCCGTCTGTTGATTACATGAATAGTTTTGGTCTTTTACATTTTGATCTGATGGAGGAACAGGATTCAGTCCCCCTAGTGGGAGATAGCGCTCCTCGCGGCGGCTTTGGGAACCTACGTCTGGCGGGCTAATTCAATGAAACAGAGTTTAAAGTAAACCCTCCTTTCCAATGGACCAATTTACTTCATTTTTACAACACTTCTTTCTCATGAGATACACACGACGTATACCGTGTTTCGTTACAATACAGCAGAAATTACGACAGGTATGAGTATATTAGTACTTTAGGGCCGGAGTAAACCCCTCCCCCTCCAAATAACCCAATTTAGTTTATTCTTACAACCCATTTTTCTCTCTTGGTTACCACCACAAATACCGAGTTTCGTTGAAATGTAACAAAAATTACAGCTGGTACTGGCAAATTGGTAATGTGGGTCCGGAATAAACCCCCCCTCCTAATGAACCGATTTAGTTTATTTTTACAACGTATTTCTCTCTTTAGATCAACATAACGAATACCGAGTTTCGTTGAAATATAACAAAAACTATGGCTGGCATGGTCAAATTAGTGTTATGGGTCCGGTGTAAACTTCCCCACCCGGTGGACCGATTTTGGTAGTTAACGAACTCGTTCAATCGTTTGCTAATTGAACGCTATATACCTCGTTTCGTGAATAAAAAACAAAATCTCTGGCCGCTATCGTGTTAACAGACACACACACACACACATATATATATATAAATTTAACGGGGGTCATTTTCGGTGTCTACTAGGTAGGATCGATAAAGATTTGAAGAAATTTTTCAAACATTCCGTCATGAGTGCAACCTCAATAGCTACTTTCGAAAACAAAAATGTGAATTGACAAAG
The DNA here is from genome assembly GCA_946811695.1 of Gonocerus acuteangulatus. Classification (NCBI taxonomy): domain Eukaryota; kingdom Metazoa; phylum Arthropoda; class Insecta; order Hemiptera; family Coreidae; genus Gonocerus; species Gonocerus acuteangulatus. The sequence continues at coordinate 25,552,188 of OX328126.1, forward strand.
TTGTTCTAACTTTCGTTTAAAAAAATGCATTGAAATCGGTTAAGATGTAGAGGATGTAGACTTCTAGAAAGAAACAAGTTTGAACGGCCGGAATCGGTGGCCATTGGATCGGATCGGGTCGAGTAAGGACCAATTTAGGCACCTCCATTCAGATGCATGTGTTTGTTTTTCTTCCGTAGATGCCCCCTTACTCTGACCGATTGATGTTCTTCGAGTTTATCAATTTGATCTGTGACTTACAGTCCTTTTGATGATTACTTTCCTGGATTATTGTTGTAAAACCGAAACCATAAATAATAGGCGTTAACTTACAATTCTGCTTTTCCCATAAATAGTACGGGAGTCCTTGAGTAATTTTCTATGAAGAATGGGTAAACCTGTTTACCAAAAGGCAATATGAACATCTTTGAATGCAAGGAATGGAAAATCCTGAGTATTCTGTAATAATATTTCATTTCCTGTAAATGCAGAGAAACTATTTCCCTCGGGGTAATAGTTTCTCTGTAAAGTGTGTTAGGGGAATTTCTGCTGCTCGGCAAATAAGGAGGATTGAAAAATACATTTCTCTCCTCATACAATGTATGAACTAATCTAGAGAGAATAATTTGAAGAAGATTTTGTCATATTGCTAGAAGATTGCGACTTGAAGAGAAGTCCACGGCGTATCTGCTTTGTTTTGATTGTTGAGCGGGAGGAAGCTCATTTTTGCGGGAATTTTCTAGTAGGAAAATAACTCCATATGAGTTAAGATGTCTATTTATTTATATTTTATAGTATAGTTATGAAGGAACATTCTTAACATATTAACAGAACTACATGCTATAGGAGAATTAAATATAAATTAATTGAGGCCCGGTAGCCGTGAGTGTTGGGTTCGATTCCCACTATGGGGTGGTGGCTTTTATTTAGAAAAAAAGAAAAGACATCAGCTCATTCCTGGGTAGAAAAGGGTAGTAACCTATAGATAATCCGTCCTAAAATTCTTAGTTAATAATAAAGGATGTCAACATTTAAATAAATTAAATATATGAATTGATTGAATTACTAGTGTTACAAAAATGTCTAACTTTTTTGCCGTAAAACATAAAGTGCGATAACCGCTAGATGATCTTGGATTAATGGTGTCATTCTGTTTGTAAATGATTAGTCTCATAGTCCGAAAGTTTTTGTTAATAAATTATATCATGTGCTTTATCCTGGTTCTTCTGTTCTTCATATACTTAGCTACACAGTTAGATATATGTAACATGTATTTTACTAGATTTTAATTGCATAAAAATATCTGTTTCAGGTAAGAAATTTTATACATCTAAATGGAAATTGGTCTGGTGTATTGTAAGTATTGTTTATACTTTTCCAAAATTAGATAGTCAATTCTGAATTTTATTTGTACACATCCTAATAATATCTTCACATCATTACAGCTGCAGACATTATCATCATTCATCATTAAATTTTTTTTTTTATTTATTGATTATAGGTGCTTCTACTGCCAAGGTCATTCGCGCCTTTTTTTTTTTTTTTTTTGTTTTTGTTTTTTTTCATTCTTCATTAAACAATGCAAAATTGTTTCCTATCATAAAGGTTGATAAAGACTCACTAAAAGCGTTTTATAGATTTATGATTTCTCTTCTTTTCGTTTTTCAGCGTGTTTCCTGCCTCCTTTAGGAGGGAAGAAACACGCTTACGACCCGATTACCCAATTTGGAAGTGACCTACAAGAAAAGTTCAGGTTTCGGAACCCATAGATAATGAAATAACGCAGTACAAAGTTGTGTGTGTGTGTATATATATATATATATATATATATATATATATATATATATACAGGGTGCTTCAAAAAAATGTATACACACTTTAAACTATCGTAGTTTTCCCACTCTACAAGGCTAATGTTATATTTCTTCGCCAGGAGGCAGCATAATCGTTCCTCTATGTTATATTGTCAGTTGGAAGTTGTAATATCAACATGGCGGACGTACGTTTGAGTTTTGAAGAACGTAAGCAGGTTATTAAGTGGTACTGGAAGTTTGAGAATGTAAATGAAGTTCAAAGACAGTGGAGAAGGGAGTATGATACAGAACCACCTTCAAGATTAACAATTACACGCATACGAGACAAATTCGAAGTTCATGGAACAGTATGTGATGTGCATAAAGGTCATTCAGGTCGACCTCGAACAGCTACAAGTGATGAGTCATCAACGGCAGTCTTGGAACTGTTTCAACGCTCTCCTAACAAATCTAGAAGGCAAGGGACACCATTTTCAACAAGATGGTGCGCCGCCGCACTATCACAGGGACGTACGAGCTTACCTGGATCAAAATTTGCCGGGCCAGTGGATAGGACGCAGGGGGCCAATGGAGTTTCCAGCACGCTCCCCAGACCTTACACCACTGGATTTCTTCTTATGGGGCACAGTAAAAAATGAGGTGTACAAACGTAAACCACGTAACCTAGACATTCTTTGGAATGAGATTCAAGCCGTGTGTAGAGAAATCTCATTGGACGTTTTGATACGATGTACAGAATCAGTGGTGACTCGTACTCAGAATTGTATTGATGCTGCAGGTCACCAATTTGAACAGTATTAACATTTGTTATTTATGTTTCATTTACATTGGACTTTCAGCTTTCTAATTTCCTGAAATTTAACTTTGTAGAACGGTAAATAAATTTTCTATGGAAGTTCAAAGTGTGTATACATTTTTTTGAAGCACCCGTTATATATATATATATATATATATATGACCTCTAGGAGTAAGGTCAAACGAACTAAGGATTCGGACACAAGGACCTGAAAAACATACGCATAAAGTTCTTCAAAGTTTTCGTATGGGTTTTTTCTCTATTTGACCTTCAAATGATCTTGAATGTGATGTGATGATGTGTGACCAACCCTCTCATCTTAATCAGCAGCACCAAAACCCCGATAAGGACTATACCACTCCGAGTGTTTTTTTAGATCAAATGTTGAGCTGTGTTATAACGTATGAGTAAATGGGAAACATTTATATTATTATTCATTAACTGACCCTTCGCTTAAATTTAGAGAATTATCAAGAAAGACAGAAAATTAATAATACTATGCCACACACTTTCACGCATATTATTTAACTTCCCTACATGTTTTTAACCTCTTAGGCGCCCCTTCAGGGGAATATGCTTCAAAGCACAATTACAGCGTCAACTCCTCTCAGGTAGAGAACCTTCCACTAGCAGGGCCACGTCTAGACTGGTAGGTTCTAGTAGAAAGTTCTCCTTCTCAAGTTATGGCGAAGTTGTGTTTTGAAGAGGCACCAATGTTGTGTATTATTATTTATTTTTTGCATTTTACAATAATTCATTAAATGTTTATATTTTTATTAGAGCATTCCTTAACAATCGAAATTTGTGGAGGATAAATGAGTAATTTGCACTACTGTCAATTTTCTTTCCCTAAAATCTCGCTTTACTTCTGGATTTCATTGATAAAATGTTTAAAATTTTTATAAAAAATCAAAACAAAATATTCAAATCAAAATATATGTTTCTATTGCTGGCTTTCGTAATTTCACTAGACATTGAGAACGTCATAGAAACGCGCTAAAAAAGTGCCAAATCTTTAGCGAGTTGGATTTTTTTGTTAAAGGGAACGGACAAGCAAGTGATACACATGAATTCTCTGAAGCATAAAACGCACATGATGCGACCCTAATGTTCTGGTTGCCGGCGGTAAGTGCATTATACAATGCGGGGCGAGGGAGTTGTTGTATTACGCATCGCTAATTCTATCAAACGAACTGGAAAATTACATTTTTCGTCAAAGTTTAATATTATTATTATTAATATAAAGTCTAAAAATTATTGTAAACCGCGTGTAGGGAGAATATGCACTTATGAAATCGACCGAATGTGTTTATAACTTCCCGGAAAAGTCATCCCTTAAGGTGGTCCTACACGTTCAGTTCAAATCTCAAGGCTGGGACTTCACAATTTTTCCTCAAGGTTTGGCCTGAATGGGTCTAGCAAACAAGATAAAATCTTATCTATTATTACGATATGTTTCTAAATTGATTAGATCATTTTTTTCTTGATGTGGAGAGGGCGAAACATTTTTTTTTTTTCTACTCAATTTGAAGTCGTTTTAATGAAAAAAGTTAATGACAAATTGATATCTTTTTAAATGTCAGGATTCTTTTTGACTTGCAGTTTTTTTCAATCCGTTTGCGCCTTAAGTTCTGAGCTTAGGCACTTGTTAAACATGTGTTGGGAAAACCGCAATTTATATATCGTGGTATTTCATTATGTCAAAACATCCATTGGATGTTACAAAGAACTTATTTAAACGCAGTTAGAGGTTTTAGGATTCTAATAAAACTGGGAAGCATGAAAGCGCTCAAGAGGGCAGGGGTGGAATAATTAATAGAATGAATAGCGATAAAACGGAGAGGTATGAATAAATTCAGAGTAGACCAACTGGGTCAGGGTATTTTTAAGAAGATAAATGTTAGTGTTTAGAAAGCGCCAGGCTTTCGTTCATATATATATATATATATATATATATATATATATATATATATTATTTGATAGTAGATAAAATGCACTTGTAATACATTAATACACAAAAGTCAATAAAACACTCGGTCGTCTCCTTCACCCTCCATAATGAGGCTTGCAACCACCACAAGCCTAGTTGCTGCGAGTCCTAAATTAGTTTATTATAATACTTTAATTCAGCCTTAAAGAACATAAAAATAAAAAATAAAACAACATATCCACTTTAATATATAAAATATTAATGAAGATTGTAAACTAAACTAATTAAATAAATACAATAAAATTGATAACAAAAAAAAAAAAAAGAACAAATAAATAAATAAAATACTGACCAATGAATCCTACTACCATATACTTCACTCACTATACGAGAGCTCCAAAATATGTCACTGGTGGTAGATATCAACTTCGTGCACATAAATTAAGCGTCTCCACATAAAATATACAATAAATTAAAATAAAAAAATATATACAATAAAATAACATACAAATATATAAATGAATTATAAAACGAATAAAAGCATAATAAATAAATAAATAAAATCGGCAACAAAATGAAACGCATGCTCTTATAAGCAAAAATGTACGTGTATTAATATACCAGGAGCAAATCCTGACTAATTGGACGTTTTACTTTTTGAAGAGCGGAAACAGGAAATCTCTCGGGAATAAAATGAAATAATATTTAAGAAGAGCTGAGATTTGTTGTTGCTTACTAAATCCGGGATAGTTGTGGTTAGGATGATTATTGTAATTATTGTTGTTCTTGGTTTTGTAGGACAGGGGAAGGTAGAGGGGGGGTTGTGGAATAACGAAGTAGGCGAGCTATCACGAAAGCTGGTCGCATGCAACATTGTGTGCGACCTACAGCAGCCGTCATCAGACCTCTATCAATAGCCGTTTTCGATACGACTCTCTTCTTCAACAACATTTCACTAGATTCTTTTGTTTTTAGATTATTTTCTTGCTTGAAGCATGTCGGGTGTCTGTATACCTTAAAACGAAAAAAGTGGTTCAGACAGCAAAAAGTAGCCACTACTGAAGGTGTAGCATTTTACCAACTACGGAATGATATTGTTTCTTATATTAAAATTCAAATCAAATCTGCCTGGATTTCTAAATGGTATAATACCAGAGAAACCCAATTAAGACTTACCTTGTGCCATGGTGGACTTCGTCTCCAGTGGAAAATAGGAGAGCAGACGTAGTCCTTGCTCGGCTCAGGATAGGCCGCACAAAATTGACTCATTGCTATCTGATACCAAGGAATGAAACACCAGAGTGCCCAGTTTGTGGTGTCGTAATTTCCATCAAACATATCTTCACTGAATTCCGTGTCTACGAGCAGGAAAGGTCTCTATTTGACCTTACCGTTAATTTAAGTGAAGATATGGGTGACAGCCCGAATAAGATCAAAAATGTTTTTAATTTTTTAGAATACACACTACTCCTATATAAACTATAATTGTTGTGGCTCATGGCTTTGGGGTTGAAGTAAACTAAAACCTGGTTATGTGCAGCAAACATCATTGTTCAAGGTAGTTTAATTAACTACCACCTAATATATAAATTAAGTAACATAAGTTTAAATATTTTAATTTTCTATAATATAACATTTTGAAACATTCAAATTAAAGACAATAATATATTGCATTAATTAACGCATATATTATCATAACGTATCGTATATTTGTATGCTTTCTGGTGCCCCGATTAGGAGCAAACCCTCCATAGATGTGGACCGAATGATGCAATGTGGAAGTGTTTACTAGGAACGTTTACGTCTTAGGGATCATGAAACCTGCTCATGTGCAACATGGCATGCGTGCTACAGCAGCCGACAATATTTTCTTTTTTAACAATATTTCTTTGTTTTAGCTCATTTCCTTGCTCGAAATATGTAAAAGGTGCGTAGTAGTGTCCTGAACAGTTGAGTGCACATCCATCCGTGCGTATCCAACCCGTCTGAAATAGAAGCTATCCAAATTTCTATTAATTATTATTTTTAATTCTTCTGGAGAAAAATCCAATAGACTGGGGGGGGGGGGTTCTAAATGAAAATCGGGATTTAAACGATTTGTAATACTTGTAACATTATTTATTTATTTATTAAATTTTAACGTCCATTTAATATTAACTACGAATTTTAGGACGGGTTATCTACAGGTTACCACCCTGTTGTAGCATTAAATTGTTTCAAATAAATATTAAAAAATAAAGTAAAATTAAAATTAACCCTTTTTTTCTCGCTTTTTTTTAAACTGTCGTCAGTAACTCTTCGTCATTCCGTACACTTAACCAAGGCAGATAGTGTCTTCAGGGCTCCAGTTCCGCTATAGAGGCCCACGCTCTAAAGAGGTGCGATTCAACTACAGTATCAAATAATAACAATTATTTTTATACATTATTTGGGAATAAGTAATCGTCCCTACCATGTCAAACTATGGTATATGCGAAAACTCGTTTTTCAGAGACTTTGGATTGTGGACGATACGGCTTGTCGTAAATTGTCGCAACTCTAACCCCTTTAGAATAGCCTTCAATTCCTTAAATTAAGTATCGAATAAGACCATTTTTCAATATTTTAGTTCGTCAATGGATAGAATATGTTCGTTCGCTAGTTTACTCCGATTTGCATATTCGATAGTTTGACATTATAGGGACGATATGAAAACTTCCCTTTTAATTTACAGAAAAAAGTGCACAATATGTGATTATTTTCAAAATGCTTTACAACACTGCTTTTCAGGACGACAAATCATTAAAATAATTTTGAAATTTATCATAATATCCTATTTTATTTTATTTTTCTTTCAACATTTTATATAATAATTAATAATGGTAAAGGGTCGCTGAGAGAGCTTCATTTTGAAGTGCCTAAGAAGAGGGGACTGGTTTAAATTTAAGGCTGACTAATTGTGAAAATGGTCGACAGTTCCCTTAATTGAAATGAATGAATTGCGTGCCCTGGATGAAGGAGGAAATCATGGAGAGGTTTATATCGACTTGTCAAAGCTAACTTCCCTTTCATTACTACCAAGAATGGGGGCGAGACTTTTTTAATAAATGTTTTTATTACATTTTCCTTTGTAATATTCAATAAAATATTGAATCTAAAAGGATCTCTTGTTATTCAACCAATCAGGGATTAATCCTATATCGCTATATATTTGTAATATCTAAAATGTTATTTGGAAAAGTTAATGAAATATTTTTAGTATAGTTGCTTTTCTTCAAGTTTCATCTAATGTAAAGGATTTATCTTCATTGATTTTGAAAGAAAATTCGCCACCCTCAGTGGAAATAAGTCATTCTTAGGCTCAAAGTACTATATTTACATTTCGCTAATACACGTATGAATTAACCCATTTGCTGATAATATCACAGATCTGTGCGCTAGGCCACAGCCTAATTTTTTTTATGGGCAGCTACTATTATAAGGTATTTTATCTTCATGTCTTCTTAAAGCATAAAAAACACCGACTAATCAAATGTCATTTCCCAGGCTCAAAATAATGTTACAAAAAAGTGTAACAATCTTACAATAGCCAGAAAAATGATAATTTCAGGTGTATAATTTAATGGACGAAGGAATAGAGTTTCATTCTTTTACTAATCAAGGTTAAAACACCGTAAAAATTAACTCCAGAAATGGACATTGCATTTAGAAGGAGTTTTGCCTCCTATTTTGCCCCACATTGTGCCGTGCCCTTGGTGCTACTAACAGATAATTTGACCATTCAAGCCGTAGTTCTTGTTATATTTCAAGGAAACTCAGTATTGCAAAAATTAAGTAAATCGGTCTATCGGAAGGGGGAGGGGGTTACTTTGTACTATATTTAAATAGAACTTTTCAGTGAAACGTAAGTTGGCAAAGCTGCCGCTAGGAGTGCCCCTGTCTTGATATTACTTCTCACGTCTACCGCTAGGGGTGCTGTATCCCGTTCCTGTCTCAGATGAAAATGTGAAGTTTTCGTGTAATTATTAAGTAGTTTAGCATCAAGCATACACAAAACTCTACTAGGAAATTATTTAAAAAATTAATAATTAAAATAATTTGATCGAGTTTCTCATTTGAAATTCAAAAGAGCAGGGCTGTTCATGTTTTTATTTTATTTATATAGGTTATTTTAAGCAAATTATTCAAGAATGCAGTCCGAATTCTGAGGAAAGTGCCATGCCAGCTTTATGACCGTTAGCCGTTAAACCTTTTCATACCTGCTTTGAACCCTCAGCACTGTGTGTTTGTTGAGGCACCAGCTCTTTCAAGCTGAGTTGCAAATGGAATAAATCAACACTAGGTATATTAATTCAAATCAAAAGGAAAACTATAAAACATTTTACGGAAAGTAAATAAATTTAGAAACTCTATTTATGAAGAATAAGTGTCAATTTACGCTTGTTTGCGCTTATATATTCTGCGCTAAAATCATTTTAACTCATATTCACCTAACCGTTATATTTGGTCTTTCTCTATCTCCGAGGCATTTATTGTTAAAGAATGCTGCCAATGGGCATTTCGTAAAGTTCAAAACATTGATTTTCTGAATATCTCACCGTTTTTGTTATTTTCTTATTGGAAACCCAACAATTCCTTGATTGTTTCAAGATTTTCTCTAGTGTGACAGTGGAAATCTAGCCGTAATGAGTGAGAGAGAGAGAGAGAGTTAAGTTTAAGAGGGAGTCCCGAAAGGTGTAATCTTTGGCTTGTTCTGTTTAGCAGCTCTCCGACACGGCATCATCATTAGCCTGCACGAAAAGCCAAGGCCGCCTTTAGAAACCATTCCTATTTACCTTTTACCAATTTTATCTTTTCTTCTTAATACCATCAATTTAAAAAAAAAAAAAAAAAAAAAAAAAAAAAAAAAAAAAAAAAAAAAAAAAAAAAAAAAAAAAAAAATTGATCCCAATACATTAAGCACATTCTTAGCTCTTGAGATTGCTCTTATAGAAGACATACACAAAATATTCACGGACCCTACCTATCGCGCATCAATAATGAATGTTCTTTAAATTTAGGCATTTACTTATTTGAATGTTTGTTTTTACACGATATCTGATAATTTTTTCCCACGGAAATCATCCTACGGCATTCCTATGACTTATTTAAAATATGTTGGTTAAACCAGGATAATCAGTTGGGAGTGTGAGTTTACTCCGGACTCAAGTTAAACTGCTCTGAATAAAGAAAAGAAAAGAAAAATAGATTTAATTATTTATTATGTTGCCTGTTGTTTTCCATGAGCTGAATACATGCACTGCATATTCTGAAAAAAGCGATCATTTATATTCTCCAGGAAAAGATAATTCAGAAATTCAAGGTGTGCCGGTATTTTTAGTATCCAGTGTATAAACCAAAAGTTTTTGGAACACCTAGGTCCACCCGACAAACCTATCTAAAGTAGTGTATAACCTATAGTCTTCCTTTTCGTACATGGCCACTGCACATGCGCGAACGCCAGCGGACACTTTTTTGTAACGTTTTTTCCGGTTTATATTAACGGTGCAGCCGAAACGTTTAATATAGATTTCTGCCTGGAGATCTGACGTTTTAGCGCGGTTCCTCCCTCCCCCATAGGGAGGAACCCCGCTTATAAGGTTGATCTCATGACGCAATCCAGAAGTGCCGACTAGAAAATTTTGCGTTTCAGAACCCCTAGAGACCGAAAATGATGGTGGTTCAAATTTGTATGTATATATATATTTGTATGTATATATATATATATATATATATATATATATATATATATATATATATATATATATATTTGTCTGTTCGCTCTCTAGGTAGAAGACGAATGGTCCGATTTTGATGAAATATGGTACAAAAATCAGTCGTCCAATTTGAAAGGTCAAGTTCGTTAACCAGCAAAATCCGTCCACTGGAAGATGGCGTTTGGGGCGAAATTCGCGCAAAAAAAATCGTAACGCTTACGTCTTTGAGTTCATAAGCTTGTAAGCACTCGTTTTAAAGGCTTCTTGAGCTAGGAAAACGAATGAAACCATTTTCAAGGCGATAGCTTTAACCGTTTTCGAGAAAATTGGAAAAATAGTTTTTGAATACCGTTTATGGTTTGGGTACTTAGAATCATGGGAGTCAGTTGAAACATTTTCTGCATGTTCTACTTTCATTAAAACTAATATGTTGAAATTTGGGTTACGTTTGGAGTTAAGGAGGGGTTAGAATAAAATATTTTATTAACAGACATAAAAAGTTTTTTTTTTTTTTTTTTTTTTTTTTTTTTTTTTTTTTTTTTTTTTTTTACGACGCATCTCCCACGGGAGACCCCACATAAAAAGTTTTGGTAACTTTGTATACCTTCCTTAATATCTCGAAAAAGGTTGAGAATCTTGGTAAACGGAAGAATACCATTAGAAAGCTTACGAAATGCTCTACAAAAAAGGTTCTGATGAAAGTTTTGATTAGACGATGTCAATCGGAGAAATAAGTACTTAAAACTTTAAAGTAATTGATTTCGCTTATTCGAACTGTTTTTTTTTGTCTGTTTTTATTCCTTGTTATTTTTTAACTGCTTATAGTTGGATAATGTATTTGATAATAAATCAGGTTAAGAAAAACAATTTAATCTTAGAGATATGGATTTCCAAGATATAGCTTTTCAACTGCCTAGCGGGGTCCTTCCTAGGGCGGGTTGGCCTATCCAGGTATGATCGTAAATAAGACCTTTCTTGAAAGTAAAAATGGAACTGTCAACTTTGGTTCTCCTCTGCCTCCCGGCACTTTCATTGCTGACGAAGGCTACCAATGAGTAGCCGAAACGTCCTAAATATAGATGTTTTAACAAAAATCATATTGAGGTTTCTTTAGCCGAATCCCAACCATTCCATCTTTACTTATCACCTCGACGGCTAACTATCTAATCTTCATGCTTTCTAGAAATGTGGACCCAAAATAATAACAGCTTCTATTTTAATCATTTTAAATGAGTCTTGAGATAAGAACGGAACCGCGCTAAGATGATGCAGTTCCTGCGAGTCGGACTTTTTTTTCTCCTAGCCGAATCCCAAACAGCCCTTGACTTCGTGTCAACGTAACGGCTAACTAACTACAGGGCCGCCACATCTCAGAGCCGGGCCCGGGACCAGATCACGGGCCCCCACTTCTCACAGCCGGGCCCCCACTTCTCACAGCCAGAATGAAAATTCTAGTACTTTGCTATAAGACTTTGGGCATTTTAAAATTATTTTCATCTTGAGTTTTGAGCAAAATGAGAATAAAAGCCGACTGCGAAGGTAACTTTCGGCACATTTTTCCAATTAGCGATGATCGGCCCGGGCCCCCACGGTACCCGTGCCCGGGACAACTGTACCCGGTTGTTCCCCCCCCCCCCCATGTGGCGGCCCTGACTAACTCCATCTCCATTTTGAATATTATTGAAAAAATAATTTTTAGGTTTAAATTGTTATATGTTAGTTTAAAATATCCGGATATAAATTATTTTAACATTTTAAAGTTCATCTAATATTTCGTTAAAACTTAAATATTCGATTTCTTCTCCTACTACATGCCGGCATGTATCTCCTGCGGTGCGGTTTCCTAAACCTAAAAGTTTCCTCGGGACCTGAGGAAGCCGGGTGTAATGCCGGGGAAAATTTATGGTTTAGGAAACCGCACCGCTATTTGAGATACATGCCGACATATAGGAGAAGGTGAAATCATCCTGCGACGATGTTTAAAAGAGAATATTCGATTTCTTTACAAGGAAATTAACAAAATTAATTTTATGCTCATAAAATGGTTTTCTTGGCTTAATTTAAGTTCAGCATTTTTGTCTGGGCTGTTAAGTTGAGTACCAACCTTCTCATATTTCATCACTTAAATATCACGTCTGGATTTAGATATCCATTTTTCAACTTGAAATAGACTAATTGAGTTGAAAGAACTATTATCCGCCATTTCTACAGTTATAAATTGAATATATTAAAGTGTCTGTGTACTCAAGTTAATTTTTTTACTTACATGTTGAGAGCTTGTTGATGTAATGTTTTCTTCTTTTTCTGGTACCATTGTATTTTTAGTTTTATATCTATTTAATTAAATTTAAATCATTGGCTGTAAAAGAAATGGGTTTTAAGGAGTAAGAATTATTAGCCTTTACATTACAAGTTGCAAACATTTCGCACGAGTATTTCTAAAGTGACACAACTACAAAATAACTCAACTGAAAATGTGTGACTTATGCCTATATAGGTGGAATATCTTCAAGACAGGGAGGGTGTCACAAGTGCCTTTGGCGCGTACAAGGTCTGAAGCAAGGTACGTACAGTTTTGATGGTTGATAAAGAGATGTCTTTCATAGTCATAACTGAAATACACCGACTTCTGAATTGTGTCACCTTAGAAATACTAGTACGTAATAGAAGAAAACACCAATTTATAGTGAAAATAGAGTTCCATTTGCTATTAATCGAGCAATATTTGATTATATAGGCCTTCACGATTTCAGCAAATTGTTTGTAGCAAGTGCACTCCGCTGAAGATATACCTCTGGTTGCTATTGAAAGCGATCCTCTGAGAAAAGGAAGACATATCCCGTTGATTGAAGCGTTGCCATATCGAATAGATATGTAGATCTCCCCGTAGCTAGACTCTCCTTCGGAAAAGGGCGGGGTCCTTCCTGTTTCCCATAGATTTCCCAGGAGGGGTCCTCTCAGCTCTAGACTTGTATTTATTGCCCCTTCTTGGATACACCGTCTTCTATAGTGGTCCTTTTTTTTTTTTTCTTATTTCTCTATCTATCTATGGCTTACATCTACCACCATCTCTTCATCCTCATCTTTAAGTCTAGGATGGTAACATTGTAACTCATTCACAATAAATGGATCTCATGTATGAGCCATTAATGAATTTATGAAACTTTTTTTTTTTTTTATTTATTGAGAGACTTCGCAGCTTTGGCGACAAGAGCTTTACATATGGATATTATTTACATTGATAGCTGATAGATCATCTTAAATGGTTTTACAGAAATAGACTATAAATATACTTTAACATACACAGTATAGAGCTTTAAATCTGATATAGTTTTAACGCAAGGTTATAATTCATATTTATAATTAATTTAACAATTTACCTATTTACAATGTTAACGCAAGGTTATAATTCATATTTATAATTAAGTTAACAATTTAAGTATTTACAATGTTAAACTAAACTACATACTTTAATTAACAAACTGCATTACAATTCAACATAATAATAATATTATAGCATTTTCAAGACTATTTGAACCTTTTCCAAGTCAACTGTAACCTTTTACAAATCAAATGTCACCCTTTCCAAGTCATCAGCAACCCTTTCCAAATCAGTTGAAACCCTTTCCAAAACAAATGTAACGCTTTACAACTCAATTGTCACCCTTTTTATTTCAATTGTAACCGTTTCCATTTCAATTGACACCATTGAAATTTTTTGCAAATTGACCGTAATGGGGAATGGGCGAATTTAGGGCCTCAAAACTAGAGGGATAAATCATGAAAATATTTTATTTAAAAAAAAAATAGATTTTTTTTAATGACGCACAGACATTTAAGTCACTAGCGAGATCGTTCTTTTTTTTTTCGCCCATTCCCCATTACGGTCAATTTGCAAAAAATTTCAATGGTGAAAATTGAAATGGAAACGGTTACAATTGACATAAAAAGGGCGACAATTGAGTTGTAAAGCGTTACATTTATTTTGGAAAGGGTTTCAACTGATTTGGAAAGGGTTACATTTGAATTGGAAAGGGTTACATTTGAATAGGAAAGGGTGACATTTGATTTGTAAAAGGTTACAGTTGACTTGGAAAAGGTTCAAATATATTTGGAAATGCTATATATACATATTAGTTTTCCAATCAGTCTATTATAAGCATAAGTTATTTTGGGGATTATATCGAGGGTTTAATTTCATTTAGAGTGTGTCATATAGTCTGGTATTGAATCTGGTCCCTGAGTAAGTCACTCAAGTTATCAGACATGTCAAAGTTTTGTCTTAGTCTGCATTCCGTTAGTAAGTGTATTATATTCAGGTTTATGTTGTAATATTGGCAGATAGGTGTGTCTTGTTTCGACATAAGGTGTGAGTGACTAAGTCGAGTGTGTCCTATTCTTAGACGACAAAGAATAATTTCTTCCCTTCTTGTGCCTCTCTGGCTCGAAGGCCATTCACAAACTGTGCTTTTAATTTCCTTCAGTTTGTTTTCTGTTGTATCGTACCAAGATCGCTACCATTTTTAAAGGATAAACTTTTTGGCTTCAAGTTGCATGTCTTGGCTTAAAATTACTTATATATATATATATATATATATATATATATATATATATATATATATATATATATGTGTAGTATACAACATATAAAATAATTAAATATTTTTCAAATAAAAATAAACTAACATAAAAAAAATAAAAGTAATATATCATATATTTTTGTGCGATAATATGTAGTTTATATCATATACACATAATTATACCTCGTTTCCTGAAATAATAATAACATTATATCATATAAAAATTGTAATATCATCATTGTAGAATACGCATTATAATTTAAAAACAAAAATATGTATCTAATAATATATACCACGTAAAAGTTATATCTTGGAAGTTACGTAAAGAAGGACTGTATATCAAACATGGCACCTATAATTTTAAAACAAGTACCTATTTTTCTGAAAAACATACACGGACTGACCATGTTTTTTTTTTTAAAAAATAATAAATTGTTAATTATTAAAAATTCAAGCTTTTATTTTATAAATTCTTCTTATTTATTTTCCTGCTTTAAGGTGGACCATTAGGGACCGAGGCCGCTTTGTCCCCCCCCCCCCAACGCCATCATGGATAAAAAAGGGATGTAATTGCAAGGAGATGATGGCGTAGGAGTTATTTATTGAATGAATGGAGGACGAAAATTGCTAAGGTCATTATGGTTAGTAGATGAGGGTTACTACCCCCTCCTATCCCCTCATTTTCCCAAAGGGGGGGGGTTGGGTTTCCACTTCTAAAAGACAAAACATCCCAATATATCCCCTCGAGAGAGAATTTATCCCCGACTGCCTTTGCTAAATGGGAAACAAGATGGAGGTTGGGGGGAAAAAACTCCAGAAACTAATGATAGATAAGATGGAACGCGAAGCACTTAATGAAATAACAGGCGATTGTTCTTCTAAGTCCCTCCGGACTTAAGGCTGGATGGACTTTAAGGCAAGAATTCTTGTCTTTTACTTCCGAGAGCTTATTTTCTACTCCATTTTTTATTTTTATTTTGCCCTGAATTTTTTTCATTTTCTACAGCTCTATATAGAGTATTCTCTCAAAAGTTTAGGAATTCAGAGCGATACTTAGATACTGGCGTAAGCATAGTGAGACGTGCAACATAATTATTTTTGGAAGCTTTGGCAGGAAAAAACCGAAAAAGCAGCAGAAACTAGAGATACTTCTAAGTTTAACATCTACATGAAGATACGGTTGAATTGTAGAGCCAGAAACTAGAGATACTTCTAAGTTTAACATCTACATGAAGATACGGTTGAATTGTGGAGCCAGAAACTAGAGATACTTCTAAGTTTAACATCTACATGAAGATACGGTTGAATTGTGGAGCCAGAAACTAGAGATACTTCTAAGTTTAACATCTACATGAAGATACGGTTGAATTGTGGAGCCAGAAACTAGAGATACTTCTAAGTTTAACATCTACATGAAGATAGGGTTGAATTGTGGAGCCAGAAACTAGAGATACTTCTAAGTTTAACATCTACATGAAGATACGGTTGAATTGTAGAGCCAGAAAAGATTGGTAGCAAATCGGTGTGGAATGTGCAAATCGGATCAAACTGGAAGAGGAACATATTCTATTGACTAAGTAATATATTGAAAAATGGTCATTTTCTTTCCTTTATTCAAGTCATTACAGGTTATTCTAATGTGGTTAGAATTTGACAATTTGCGACATGCCGTATCGTCCAGAATCCCAGAGCAAAGTCTCGATTCTGAAAAACGAGATTTTGCATATTCGATAGTTTGACATTACAGTGACGATATTAGCGCGGTTCCATTTATACCCCTAGAGCCCCTAGTAGAGGCAGTTATTGGTACGTTTTGATCTTCCTTGAAAAATATAAAATAAAATCTTGAAGAAAAGGAAGTTAAAGGGTCCATAACAGCAAGCGGACAGTATCGTGTGCAGAAATGTCTCCTCCTGCCTTCTTAACGTTCGCCCTACGGAAACACTATTACTAGAGCCCGGAAGATAGGCATTTATTTTTGGTTAAAATAGGCAGGCAAAAAAAGCACTTGAAATACTGAAAATAGGCAGTGTTATAATTAAAATAGGCATTTATTTGGAGTGAAGGCAAAGAGGAATCTCACTCATTATTAATGAAAATATGTATTTTAAATACTCATTCATTTCTTTATTATCAATTTATCACAGAATTAGTGTACTTTCTCTTACTTTCCCTTCTTACAAGCTACAACAAGATGCTTTTTCAAAATATCAACTCTCATAGACCTTCTAAGAAAAAATGTTTTTCATCATGGAAAAACTTCCTCTGCATTATCTTATCATTTCTAAATCCGGAATACCAGGTAATTACACCATTGTCACAGCAAAAGGGGTGTGAGGAAGGAGACGTACTTCTCTCATCCTCTCTCTTTCCTCCTATTCATTATGCTTGTGCATTCCTTCTACCAAGGAAGGCTCGGTTATTTACAGAGGGTCAATCCACGGGTTTGGAAAATAAGCTTTCGAATTGATATTTGTGACGGAAAAATGTAATTTAATTTGTGAAACCTTTTTTGTTTTCGACGAACTGAAATTCGAAATTCGTTATGTACTTTTTAAAATGTTTAAATCGCAGAAAAAATTGCATAACGAGCAAAAAAGGCTTTATATATTAAAATAGCCAAAATAAGCGAAAAAGGCAAAATAAAAATTGTCTCTACACTTCCTAAATGCACGGAAACATATTTATTTCTATCTGATTCTTCAATATATCCATTTAGATAAAAAAGGCATTTTGCCTAACTTCCGGGCTCTAGCTATTACCAATATGTTTCTTATTTTCTTGCTTTTCTTCGAGGTCATTGAAGTAGGAAATGTTTTTTTTTACGAATAATCTAAACAACATATTAACCGTTACCGTTTCTAAATGAGTCCATGAACTGGAAATGAGGACGAAAATGGGCTAAAATAAAACAGTCCCGTACTTTTTACTGTTACATAAGTACAGTAAAACCTCGTTTACCCGCATCAACTGGTACCGTAGCCTATCCAAGTTTACGAAAATCCGGGTTATCTGGAGAATGTGGAAAAAAAAAAAAAAAACATTTTTATCCACATTTTCACCTAAAAAGAAGGTACACTGTATGTATTGCAATAGCCTATGTATTTGCACTGTAATCAATATAACTACAAACTAGTCTATAGTAAAAACTTATACAAGGCAGTGATCTTATGCTGTTTCAGTTTAGTGTATCGCCTACTTTTGGCTACATACTTCATTTGGCAAAGTATCGGCTTGACTCTCGAAATACACTCCCAATTTCTCATTGTTGTCCTAAGAAATCATCTTGAAACAAAATAATTCAATGCGTTTTCTGGTCTTATTAGAATCAGAAGAAGAAGAAGAAGAAGAAGAAGAAGAAAAAATTGTATTTATGAATGTTTCACATTACATGGTGAAGGTTGTCATGTCTTTATACAAAAATATAAAATATACAAAAAAATATATCCTTAACTTAAGTAAAAGTTATAAAAATAATAATCAATTAATAATAAATAACATTCTTCTAATACAAAACTAACATACGTATAAGCTAAATTTTTTAATTATTATTTTTATTTACTAATCCATTATCTATATACATAGAGGCATATAAAATAAATTTTTCCTATTTTCGTGCTAGGCGGAAGGTCAAATAATAAAAACTTCACCATACAGTTTCACCAACTTTATTGCGTCCCTACATGTTTCACACCTTTCTGGTGCCTCTTCAGGGGAAAAAGTTACAAAAAAAAATGCCTTCTCCTCAATTTATTTATTTAGTTTTATTATTATTAATTGGTGAATAGCACATAATTCCTGGAATATGCTAATATTTATTTATTTAGTTTTATTCATTTATAAAGTACCCTTAATTTCTAAATTTGCTATTACCATCAATATCTCATTCATTTATAATGAAAGCTCTTATTTTTAATGAGTTTGTAATGTAATAATAAATATTGTTAAGTTTTTCTATTGAGTCTATTGCGAGTATTGACTTGATTTTCTCCTCGTCCTGCATCGAGAGGTCTAAGTACTTGTTGATAAAAGCGTTTCGAGGATCATTCTTTTCTTTTTTCGAGGAATCTTCTTTTTCCAACTTATTGCATATCGTACATAGTTCCTCCCCGTTAATTGAGTAGACGCTTCGCTCCCAATAAAATTTCAGATTTTCTGGTTTACACAATCTTACTTGTAAAATTATTCTTACTTTTTTGATATTTGTGCTTAGTTTTAAATATTTTTCCGTCTCAATTTTTTATTTTATGTTACGGTATATTGCTGAGTACGAAGAACAGGAGGCTCTAGAGATGTTGGCTTGAATGAGGAAGTTTTCATATTCCTCAAGAACAAATTTAGACATTTTCACTAGTGCCATGAGGTCCTTTTCGTCCCACAAATAAATCAGGCCTATTTCGTTAAGTACTTGCTTCAACTGTGATTCCCAATTGTAAGACGGTCGGTTTGTAGGGGCTTTATCTTTTGAAATGCTTTAACAGATTATTAGCACTAGATAAAGTCTTATTAGAATCAGATACCGTCGATATTCGTACGCCAAACTCTTCAGCAATGTTCTTTAACGTTTCTTGCTTTTCAATTCTTGTCAATACTTCCATCCTTGTCTCCATAGTCACAACAATGTTTTTACGTTTGGTCTAAATCGCGGACAACAACAAAAGGAACATTAACCAAGGAAAACTAATTTACCTACTGAAAATAGCAATTTATCATCTGTAAAACACGTCGTCACTTCGCTGAAGAACATAATTTCGTTTTCAAAACTGGTCTGAGTTATCCGTAAGTCCGGGTATGCTGTTTATACTCTTTTCTGAAGTAGGATTCAGGTATTCTCCTCGCTTTAGAAGTTATTTTGCTTATGGCCTATTTTTGTCTCCCTTAATAATTTTGTAATCTGTAGGCATAAATTATTATTAATATATTTCTGAAGTACTAAAAGAATGCGAGGGTAGTAAGCTGCAAAGGGAGAGGAAGAGGTGACATTTCTTAAGAATATTTTAGAAGAAGAGTGTCATTATGCAGTGAGTTCATTTTGAGTGTCACTCCATCTCTGGTGTATATATATAACCCGTCACCAGTTATTTGAGAGAAACATACTCTCTTCAAATATTCAGTTGAAATTCAGAATAAACTAGACTGCTGGGCAAAATATGAGATTTAAAAAATAAAAACCCGGTAGATGATATGGAAAGTGGTACTGCATGAAAAAATTATTGTTCATATTTTATTATTGGTAATTTTATTTTAACATTAGCAGCGTTAGTTATTTATGCGTGATAAAAAGAATAAAGAATGTATTAAAAAAAAGTATTATATTCATTTTGAATTTCGTAAATCAAAATTGAATGTAACAACCCACAGGGATCATATTCCTATCCCCAATGAGTGTCAAACGTACACTGAACGCTAACAGTAGCACCCAGGCATGACGCAGAATACTATCCGAGGGACAGTCAGACTTTAGCCACTATAGTGGCTTGACGCACTTAATGGGCTAACATCCCAATGAAAATGGGTATTAGAGCCAGATGCAAAATTATGCCTATAAATTATCCACAGATATGTCTATAGATCATAATTCGTGCAGAAAATCGTGCAAATAGGTCCTTACTTTCCTGGTGATTTCTCTACAGGTGATGATACTCGCTGGAGATGAGAGATGCTTCCTTGGAAATTGCTAAGGCCCCCTTGTAGATGAGATTTATAGACAGATGCGAACCAGATCTGTCTATAGATCATAATTCGTGCAGAATATCGTGCAAATAGGTCCTTACTTTCCTGGTGATTTCTCTACAGGTGATGATACTCGCTGGAGATGAGAGATGCTTCCTTGGAAATTGCTAAGGCCCTCTTGTAGGTGAGATTTATAGACAGATGCGAACCAGATCTGTCTATAGATCATAATTAGTGCAGAATATCGTGCAAATAGGTCCTTACTTTCCTGGTGATTTCTCTACAGGTGATGATACTCGCTGGAGATGAGAGATGCTTCCTTGGAAATTGCTAAGGCCCTCTTGTAGATGAGATTTATAGACAGATGCGAACCAGATCTGTCTATAGATCATAATTTGTGCAGAATATCGTGCAAAAAGGTCCTGACTTTCCTAGTGATTTCTCTACAGGTGATGATACTCGCAGGAGATAAGACATGCTTCCTTGGAAATTGCTAAGGCCCTCTTGTAGGTGAGATTTATATACAGATGCGAACCAGATCTGTCTATAGATAATTATTCTTCTCGGCATATGTATCATGCAAAGAACCTGTTCGAGAGCATGGGCGTATATAGGAAATAATTTCGGAGGGGCTGGGAAAAGTTCGGGGGGGGGGGGGCTGAGGCCATTTCCGGTGTATGGAATACTAACAATTTAGATCTTGGAAAGTTTTAGCCAACTAAAAGGGCTGCAGCCCCCCCCCTTATATACGCCCAGATTCGAGAGCTACTGTCACCGGCGAATAATCGCATCTCTTGTCCCTACCTCGTTGTAAGGGACTTTGAAGTAAGGCTTCGTAGTTCGCTAGAAAGCCGGTATCCCGAACCATTATGGTTCCAGAAAAATACCTCAATTTTGTGGTTGTTTTATCTTTTGAACTATGTAATATTGTAAATTATACTGTGTTTGAGGAATTTTGATGTATTAAAAACCACGGAAGCCAAGCCCGCACAACGTTGACCTACATATGTCTATTAGTATTATTTATTTATGAAAGCAATTATTTCGTGTTATTTATTTCTTAGGATTTCTTATTTTATTTATCATTCTAGTTATGCTAATTTATTATTTTGTCTGTCATGTTTTCTTTTCTTTTTTTAGCTTCAAGAAGAGTACTTCTATTTTACATTATTAACTTTTAATTATTATTCGCAGTATGTCTTTATTATATATTTATGCTGTTTATTTTGCCTTGCCTGCTTGTGAATAATAAATTAATTTAATTTTACAACGTGGTATTTAGTGAGTGATTGTTACCTCCCTCCTAGTAACTGTTATTAAGAAACGGTGTTCCTGATAACCGTTACTACATCACTAAATGTAAGAAGGTTCTAAAACTCCTAGGGATCTCTGCTTTCTTTGAATATGTTAAGACTCCCATATTGATATAATTTACACACAGATGCAAATCTGATCATTCTATAGAGTTTCATTATCCGGTTCAGTTTAGTTTAGCTTTAGTTTTTACCATAGCCAATACCTCATAAAAAGAAAAAAAAAAAAAGAACAGAAGAGTTACTTACTTAATTAAGACCATTAGAGGGCATAATAACCTTGTAGTTGTTTAACACCCCCCCCCCCCAAAAAAAAAAAAAAAAAAAAAAAAAAAAAAAAAAAAAAAAAACACACACAGATCTGTACTACTCTACAGATGAAGTTGTGAGAGTGCAAAGAGGTTCTAACTCCTTGAAGATGTGAGATGCTTCCTTGAATAATCTTAACAACCCGATGTAGATTAGAGATACAAAAAAAAAAAAAAAATACAAAGAAGATCTGTTACAGATCTTAATTCATCCAGGAGATATAAATTGCAGTGAAGTTCTAACATTCTCAGAGATCTCTCTCCCTGTGAGCTGCTTCCTTGGATAAGATGTAGATGAGACAGGTGCAAAGACCCAGTGCCCGGAATGCGATGCGAATAGCGATGAGCGAGAGGGACTGCATTGCGGGCTCTCTCTCTCCCCCCTCTCTTTGCTTCCAATCAATTCTCTATGTCTGAGCCCCGTGGCTTCTTATCTATAGGCCTGTCCTCTCCCCTTATCGGCCCATTGTCCACCATTCCTTCTATCCGTCTCTTTCACTCCAATCTTATACCAAATATAGCGCCAACAATTTCCTTTTTCTATCTCACGGCTCAATTGTCAATCTGGGCTCAGCTGGAGACTGTCAAGAATTCTCTGAAAGACGAGTAAAATTATTCCTATTCTATAAATACAAAAAGTTCCACTAGCAGGAAGTGCGTCTTATACGCGAGTTTCCTTATATGTCGGTTTTGGCGTAATTGAAACAAAGCAAAAATTCAATCAGGGTTTTCTCCGCACAACGCATAGTGTCGAGGGGGGAAAACCCAAAACCCAAGGGGTTCAATTGAGTTTGTGCTTGCCAAATAAGGTACAAAATACTGCTGTAATATTGTTTTTCCCATTTTATTACCAGTTCTAACGCTAAAACACGTTTTTGTTGACTATTACCTAATAGTGTAGAAATCTCACAGTTTTTAGTTAAAAGTGAAACGATGTCTCATAAAGAGCTTTAAAAAGAATTTTCTCTTTTTGGTGCAGTTGTGAAGATATCTGTAATAAAACTAAATTATCCTTAATTTATTTGGTGTAGAAAAAAAGAAGAAGCGGCACTTAGCTATTCTGTCTGCATAGATTTACCTGAATATGCATATTTTGAAGTTGCTATCCTGTAAATTTCATCGCCAAACTCGGCCGTTTGTGTGCACAGCTTAATAAGATGAAGCGATGCAATTATTTGACGAAAAACGACTGTGAGATCCACCTTATACCTTTTTTAATTTGATTTGAAGAAAAACGACTATACCATTATTACATTCTGTATAGAGTCGTTAAATAGTTTTTGATAGGAAGTAACTCAACATTAACCGTGAGATCCACCTTATATCTTGTAGGAAACTGTAAAAATGTATTCATTATTAGCGAAAAATGTAATAAAGAGGAATATGTCGAGAACAGCTAACAGTATTACATTGGTTGTTAGGTTATTCAACTCAGCCCTCGAAAATACATTTAAAAGTATACATATCTAATTGAGTGAGATACCTTTTTTAATTTGATTTGAAGAAAAGCGACTTTACCATTATTATTTTAAGCAGAGTTGTTGAACAGTTTGTGATAGCAAGTAACTAAACATTAACAGTGAGATCCAACTGATATCCCCTGTCAAAATTTATTCGTTATAAAAAGGAATACGCGAGAAGAATTAACTGTCGCTAATTTATTTAACGCAGCACTCGAAAATACATTTGGAAGTATACATATCTATACCAATTGAGTAAAATATGACTTTTTTAAATTGAATACTTGCTGTTTATTACGGGTTTCGTAATATAAAACCAGTTTATCTTTCAAAGTAATAATTCTATCGAAATAGTAGTGGTCTCATTTGACTCGGCGCAAAAAAATACTCCACAAATGTTGCCGAAATCAGAAATATTCGAGTATCTACAAATTTTTATCCCCAAAATCGGGCTTTTGGCACCACTATATGGCGTGGCCCTTTTTAGAAAATGTTTCAGGCTTTCGAAGAAAACATACGAAAAATCTATAACGTCTCCTGTCTGTGGCTGAAATATTTCATTCTACTCTAAACGTAACCAAAATGTATAAACCTTATTTTTCGGGGCCATTAGTGCGTGCGCATTCCGTGCCTAAAACTGTGGGTTCGATTCCCACTGGGGCTAGTGACCAAAAATTCGGTGATAAATGGTAGATAACCCGTCCCAAAAATGTGTGTTATTTGAACTCTAAAATTTAAATAAATAAATAAAATTACCAGATAAAATAAGGTGTCTTCAGTAACTATATTAGCTTAGCTCAAGAGTTAAAATAAAAAACATGAACATTTTAAATTTAAATATTTTCTCTATCCACTTTAAAATTAGAATTTTATCCCCCAATTAAATGGTTCTGGTAAGACCGAGTGAGATGTTAAAAGATTAATAAATTAATTATTACCTAATAATTTAAATAATCTACTGCAGAACATAATTAGTAATTGTTAACTTTAATTGAAGGACGAATTTATTCGCATTATAAATTCGTACGAATGTATCATCAGCGCTGCTGATGAATAGAATAAATTAGAGAAATTCGCACAAAGAGAATAAAAAAGTACTTTTATGAAATGAATAATACATAAGAGAGAACTTCATTTATTTTCTATCTGAAAAGAGAGAAAGAAAAAAAATTATCCTACCATTAATGTTAATAGCCTGACGCTTTGTGGGCCTCATTTAAATAATTTTAAATGTACTACTTTTCTTTCAAAAATAATAAAAAATAAAAAAATAAAGATTAATCTAAGGAAAAATGAAAGAATATTTTAACCTATAGAATAAAAGGAAAAATAAGAGGAAATGCCGGATTTAAGAAAAAGAAAAAAATGTCCGGGATAAAATTCTTCAATCCATCGAAGATTAAAGTATATTAAATTAAGAAAGCCTACATTTTGCTGACTTCTGATTGTAAATAAAAAATAACAATATTATGAAAATCATATCATTGACTATCTCTAGTCAATGATATATATATATATATATATATATATATATATATATATATATTATTTTATATTTTGTCGTCGAAGGAGTCTGTAGCTTTTCTTGCGCTGTTATTGATTTCTCGGATTTAAGTATACTTTCTTCCTATCCGCTTTCTGTTTGATCAGAATAGGTATGAAACTTAGAACTGGTACTTGGTGCGGTACGTGGGACAGTACATGCCATTGTTTTTATAGGTGCTAATAGACTGATGGTTGATAAGGTGTTGATGAGATAATAATACAAATAATTGAAAATAAATTCCAATTACGTTCTGTTATTTTCATTTCATTAATTTTTTCATTATCATCATTGGAATGGCTCTTCTCGACATGGCATGTGTCTCCATGGTTGTGTTTTGAATCCTATAGATCCTTAAGGAAGATCAAGTATCGTAAACATGTTGTTGTCATTAAATTAGAGTTTCATTCAATGCCCCCCCCCTCCCAACAGAGCCAAATTTGAGGAGCCAAGTTCCTCATATTCAGTGCGAACTTCCCAAGGGGTTTTGTCTTCAATCATACATTACATCTACAACGAGTTTTGCAGCGCCAATCGAAAAATGTCAAATTTTCCCTTGATGTCTGTCTTTGGCGACATCAAACAAGATATTATGGTTTTTCGATGATATTATGGTTTTGGCTAGTGACGAACAGTTTACGTTGTCTCACTTTGATTTGGTCCCAACGCAGTCATAATTTTGATCTCTGTGCATTTTGGGTGGGCGAACTCTTTAACCCTTTCCACTCCTTAAAACAAGAAGTAAATAGTTTGCTTACTTTATTGGCGTTACATACCACTAGTAAGACCTCGAGGATCAATCTCTGTCAGTTTCATGATTTTCTGCTACCATATTTCTGTTCCAGACTCCAAGGACATTGTTTGCAAATCCCCTCACCTGAATATGTGTCTGCCTCCACGTCTAGTTCAGTGGTGTATGTCTGAAACTGTCCTGGTATGGCATCCTAGTCTTATGTAATACTCAGCGGGAGGGTCCACATTTTCTAAATCTCATGATGATAGCTTCCCCAATCTGGTCGGAAAACCAGCATGTTCGGATAAGCAGACTTTGCGGATGTTTTCAAGGTGCCACTTCTCATTTTCTAATGATGGTCATAAAAACTGGTTACACTAAAGTACATAAATTGGCTCACTTTTTCAAAGGGGTTGGATACATAAGTTTTCTTCTCGCACTTGCTATATAGCTCGAGTAGTTTTTCCTGACTATTAGTGCCAGACTCTCTATAGGATGCAACCATTAAATAATACCAACGGCTCGTGGATTTTTCTTGGCGGTTACACCCCGGCGGTTATAACCCGGTGTTTAGCTGCACTCCTATTCAGTCAAAGTTTTTTTTTTTTATTAATCGATTTCTCTAAATCAACGGAATGCCTCCTCTACTGACCTCAAGGATGTCATCTGCTTATCCCTGTCCTGAACGCTTCGTATCGTAATAGTTGCCTGTACCTGAATCTATGTCAGACCGGTGATGCAGATCGGAGTAAAGCAGGCTGTAGAAGGTGGAAGTAGGCGGATGTGTGGGAGAGTAAAGTGTTGACAAGTTTAAGTCAGGGGAAATCGATTTAGAGGCGAGCGAACAGAGGACGGAAAATAGTGTTGGAAATTTATCGAAAAAAACACATTAAGGAGGGTGGTAAGCCGGCGGGATTTAGTTGATGGTCCATTAAAATAAATCACCAGCCCCGAACCAAAGCCGAACTCCACCCTTCGTCCTCAATATCGCCGAAAACACTCTCCCTCTCCTAGCAGTTCCGGATAACTCCCACTCAACTCTTCCCTGAAGAACTATAACTGGACCTGTTCGTTGAGGCTATTTTCCGAGGTTATCAGCATATTGTCTTAATGCACAATGAACATTACTTGGAACTACAATTATCTAATGTTTACTTCACTATTTAATATTACAAAGGGCCAAACAGTGCTGCAGCTGCTCAATTTTCATATCCTCGTTTTTTGGAACGATCAACTGGTCTTTCAAAACTAATAAATAAAATTCAAAATTTAGTCTGTGTCGGTGTACTGCGTAGTATGTAATATGCAGTTTTGTGATTGGTCCACTAACGGTGGCAAATCCCCCAAATGTTTCTCCCATAACGGTGAATGCTCATAAGTAAATGGAATTCCCAGATATAACACCATACTGTCGGGTGGAATCGTTGGCAATAGTCGATGAATTAACTTACCATGCTGTTATATGATACCCGGTGGCCTATTTCTTCGTCCCATAGAAGTTATAGATGCGAAGATTATCAATTAAATTTACCTTACAATAATTCTTGGTTTTGCTGCTTGGGGCATCTTTGACGTGGCTAATCAAAACTATTTGATTGTCTCGAACTCCTCGTAAAAGGCATTTTTTGAAGTTTCTGTTCTATAAATATCATCGCCGTACTCGGCCGTATGTGTGCACAGCCTAATAAAATAAAGGTGTCACTCATACGATTATTTTACGAATGCGTTTACCATTATTATTTTTATGAGAGACTTGTTCAACAGTTTGTGATAGCAAGTAACTAAATATTAACAGTGAGATCTACCTTATATCTCGTGTGAAACTGTCATCATTTATTCGTTGTATGCGAGAATTTAAATCCATATGAATTATTCAAGAACAGTTTACAGTTATTGTTAATTTATTCAATTCAGGCCTGAAAAATACATTTGGAACTATAAATTCCATACTCTACCAATTGATTAAAATATGATTTTTTAAATTGAATACTTACACAGTTTTCGTAATATAGACCCCGTTTATCTTCCAAAATAATCATTCTATCGAATTGGCAGTGATCTTATTCGACTCGGCACAAAAAAATACTTCAAAAGTGATACCGAAATCATAAATATTCTAGTACCTTCAGGTTTTAACCCGAAATCAGGCGTTTGGCACGACTGTGCGCCGGTTCCCGGTGTAGATTTATATGATAAACATCAAAAACCTTTGGAGAAAGATATCAACATCACAATTTTTAGTAACATTAACGTGACTATCCCTAAGAGTCTATTGGAAATAGTTGTAGGAATAGGTAGTTCTGTTGTGCGGGGATATAGCTGAACACTAAGGCTCCCTGTTCAGATCTCCATGGCAAAATGGATTTGCCTTTGGAAGGAGCTTGGATTTGCGGGCTTCCATCTCCTTCCATTCTCCAGGTCTCGGTATGGTTTTCCTCTGGGATCTAACAATGTGTTCACATTGTATCCCTCTTGAGAACTTTGTTGGAATATACTCGCTATTATGGGTGTCTGATTAATGTAGAATGGGTATTTTTGATTAATTTAAAAAGGGTACATCCTGGCAAGAATCGGCTCAAAAGGACTTTGATATTTCATAACTGCTGTTTTAAAGCTTCTATTTAGAATGACCCCTTCTTAATTAAGGGCCTCCATAGGGTCACTAGCCTTACAAAATGTTATTCGAGCTACGATACTAAAAAAAAAAAGCAAAAATAACCAAGGAGAGCTATGAATAATATCACGGATAAGAAAACTTTCAAACGGTCACTATTTGTTAATTTCACGCACCCGAGCTCTTTCGTGACATGGTTCCTTAGTGTCTACAAACTCAAACTAGCGAATTAAAAAATTAGTCTATAAAGTAAAATAAATATTAAACATAACGATAAAAACCGCAACATAAATTTAAGATTTTTAATGAAAATCTCTTTTTTTCTTTATGTTCAATATTTATTTTATTTTAGATTTTTGGCTAGTTTTTTTAATTAATTATGTTGGGTCTTCAGATTCTAGAGATGAGACCTTGCCTCGAAGGCGTTCTGGTAACGACAAAAAAATATTTGAAACAGTGAAAGTTGGCAATTTCCTTATCCCTATATTATGGAGAACCATTCACCAATAATAAACACTGCAATAACTTTTTTTAATCGGTATTTAAATTTTCACAATTAATAGGAAAAATAATAATTCCATATTTTTACTTGTACACTCCAATTCTTTTCGTGGCGATGAATGAATAACAATATCTTGATCCACAAAATATCTCCGTGTCCGGGCTCTTGTAAAAAAACGTGTTTCTTTTTAGCAACGCCTCTCGATCCTGGCAATTTTGGTAATTCAAAAGAGCTAGGAAAAATAAAATCAATTTCATTTCGTGACTTCAACTTTAAAATTTAAAGGAGCTCTCTCTGATGCCTTGTAGATCCTAAAAAGTAAATAGCGATTGTTCCTGCCGCTTTAAGGAAGGCTCATTTAAATGTTTTAAATTTAAGGCGCAAAATTGTTAGCACAAAAATTTATGAAAATTCACATCTCCCGCGAAGATTCTCCCTATTGTGAGGGTACAAATTTAAGTCTCTTTTACGTCAAATATGAAATATTAAAAACCTTTTGAGGTCATTTCGCCATCATTATCAGGTTAATTTTATAATAATTAAAATATATAATATATAACATTTATAATATAATTCAAATTTAATCCTCTCAATGGGTTTTAATTTAAAATGCATTTGAAGATTAGAGGGAAGGGCTAAGAAAGAAAGGGGGAAGTTGCTATTATGTATATTGTATTCTGTATGCGTGAGACGTTTACGTTGTTAATCCTTGCAAGTAAGTATACTGGTTATGTTGAAAAGCCACAACACTCAGAGAGTATCGAACCCATAAACCTAGGTACGCCTATAGTGTTAACACTTACAGCCATCAAGTATCCTTAAACTAATTCGAGTAGAGCTTGAAGAACATTAGCTAGTTAGGAGGGTACACACTGAGAATCTGCCGAGGCTGTTGTAGAGGACATCGTGTGATAGCTCCGACATGGCCTGCTGGCTGTCGACTGAGCGATGTCATACAGCATGACAGGGCTAACAGCATCTGCATACGAGGCTTCTGTCATGTCATACAACTTCCGACAACACAGTAGTGTCAGGGCCTGACTTTACGTCTGTATTTGCTTGGTGGCTGAATGATTTGTTCAGAGCTACTGATTATTTTTTATCTGGATGATATAATTATTTTGCCGTCTGTGTCTGTCTCTGTCAATCTCTCTGGATATATATATATATATATATATATATATATATATATATATATACACATACATACATACATACAAAAATATTAAATGTCAGTCCCGTAATAAGGAACAAGGGCCCAGAGAGGCAGATATTGTAGAGGTATTGGATTAATGACCATACGGCACACTGGGGAGATAGTGTGGCCAGTATGATGCCTCCATTCTCTCTTTTTCGATACCTCTTAAATTAATTAGAGTCTGGGTGGGCCTACAGATGTTCTGGAACCCCGAATCCAAATCTTTAACGACGAAAATAGAAGACACAATTTTAGTGCGCGCCCGAGTTTTGAAATCGGGCCCTCCAGAACATTAGCCGTTCTATCGTGGTGTAAATTTATCCTGCATGTACTTATGATTTACATTTTATCGCTTTTTCATATTTATCGTCCTTATAAAGGAGTTTACTGCTATAATTTATCAGATTTCGTGGTGATATTAATTTTAAAATCGCTCAATAATTAAAAAAAAAATTCTTTACTGATACCTTGATGTTTGAGCTGAACCTATATTAGCAGAACTAACAAGCTCCTGGAATTGCAATTTGTAGTCGTAGTAATTTCCATAGTTCTCATTTTGGATTAGAGGAATGGCTTGCCTCAACTGCTATTCGCAGGTGTTTGTATCAATCAAGTCCAATTACCCATTTGTCGTTGTAGTCAATTCCAATCAGTGAATTCGTACTAACTTTTTACTTCCAGTAATCAAATAAAAATTGTATATATATATATATATATATATATATATATATATATATATATATATATATATATATATATATTCATGGTAGTAATTTCTGCAAATGTGTTTCGGTCCTTCGTGCAATACTAGGTACATCAAATTTATATCTGACTATCTACCCACATGTGACGGGATAAAAGTCAAGGGAAAGATGTGACATTTAAAAAAAAAAAGTAGATGCAGTTATGGTTATTTAATAAATTCAAAATATTGGTGGCAAAGGGGTATAATTTAATGTCTGGTAAACAATGGTTGTTTTTGAAGGAATTGTTCGTCTTTCATTTTAATAAATTTTCCATTTATCAAATTATCACCGATTAATTTTATGACCGATATTCCGCAAGTAATATTTCTTGAAAATCCCACGCACTTTAGACTTAACGTCCTTCTTACTAAATAATTTTAGTTTTTTTTTATAGATATAAATTTCCGCCTGTGAAAAAATAAGTGGTTCCGTTCTTTAGACACAGCGCCACAATTTTGTTTTTGAATAATTAAAACTTATTTATTTTGGTTACTTTAACATCCCATGTAAAACTTATTTATTTTTGTTACTTTAACATCCCATTAAAAACTTGATTTATTTTGGTTACTTTAACATCCCATGTAAAACTTGATTTATTTTGGTTACTTTAACATCCCTTGTAAAACTTATTTATTTTGGTTACTTTAACATCCCTTGTAAAACTTATTTATTTTGGTTACTTTAACATCCCTTGTAAAACTTATTTATTTTGGTTACTTTAACATCCCTTGTAAAACGTGATTTATTTTTTATCCATGAATTGGAGAAAATGACTTTGCGCTTTTGACCGCAAAAGGTACTATTACCTCTTACGTAGATGTACAACGACGTCACATTATAAGAAAATTGGAATGATATAAAAATGATGACATCGTCGATCATTCGAAGTATCGAACGTGAAAAGTGGTTTGATACCTTATAGATTACATTATATGTATTTTATCCTATGATATATTTTAAATATATCATAGGATAATTTAAAATACTTGATGGACATTCGTTAGTTTGATTTTCTGTAATTGTTAATTATTTTTCTTTAATTTTCGAGTTTGCCACAACGTAGATCCTATCACAGATTGACAGGATCTAGGTCCACAGTCACATTCGATACTTCACACGACATCTGTGACGTCTAGCTATAACAGAAATAGAATTGAATAAACATATTTATAACTTATAAACCATTTAATCTTCCACGTTTGGTTGTAGTTGGATTATCGATGGAATATCCAGGCAAATATTTGATATATTGAAGCATTATAGAGAGACTCGTCTATTTCGAGCCCTCGAATATAAAATCAGAAAGATGTCTTTCAGTAATTATAAACTATAGCGGATGATAGAAAATAAGCGCCGTCTTAGCGTTTTTCCTTATAATTCATAGCACTAGTGTGATAAGGAAAGATAAGCCTGAAAATGTTTAATTTTTTCCTTTAAAATGAACGATACCAATATTTCTGAAAATTCCACCTACATTTTCCTGTTTTTTAATTTGTTTATTTATCTTTTAACGTTTTGAATTTATTTTCTATTATTTAAGTTATTTTATTTTATTATTATTTCTAAAATATTGGCGCATTTAGGTTGTAGATATCTGTAATGAAACTAAATTAACCTTAGTTTATTGAAAGAAAAAAAAAAAGCGGTGCTAACCGCATAGTTTTATCTAAAAAAGCATGTATTGAAGTTGCTGTCCAATAAATTTCATCGCCTTACTCGGCCGTAATTGTGAACAGCCTAATAAAATGGTGTCAATTACCGATGCTATTATTTTACAAAAAACGAGTTTTCCGAGTTATTATTTTCTGGAGAGAGTTGTTGAACAGGTTTTGCTAGCAAGCAACTGAACATTAACAGTGGGATCCACCTACTACCTTGTGTGAAACTGAAAACATCGAGAACAATTAACTGTATTACATTGGTTCTTAATTTATTCAAATCAACACTCCAATTGACATCGCCTAATTAAAACTTTCTTTAGAACCTTTTTTGTAGAGCATTTAGTAAGCTTCCGAATGGTAATCTTCCACTTCACAAGATTGTCAACGGGTTTCGAGATACTAACGAAATTATACAAAGTTACCAAAACTTTTGTTGTCAGTTAATAAAATATTTTATTCTAACCCTTCCTTTACTCTAAACGTAACAAAAATTTCAACATATTAGTGTTGATGAAACTCGAACATGCA
The DNA here is from genome assembly GCA_946811695.1 of Gonocerus acuteangulatus. Taxonomy (NCBI): domain Eukaryota; kingdom Metazoa; phylum Arthropoda; class Insecta; order Hemiptera; family Coreidae; genus Gonocerus; species Gonocerus acuteangulatus. The sequence goes on from OX328126.1 coordinate 25,585,301, forward strand.
GAAAATGTTTCAACTGTATCCCATAATTCTAAGTACCAAAATCAAAGACAAAGAACCCTCCCTAGGAAGGACGCTAGGCAGTTGAAAAGCTATATATCTTGGAAATCCATATCTCTAACATTAAATTGGTTTTCTTATTTTTCTTAACCTGTTTTATTTTCAAATACGTTATCCAACAATAAGCAATTAAAAAATAACAAGGAATAAAAAACAGACAAAAAGAACAGTTCGAATAAGCGAAATCAATTACTTTAAAGTTTTAAGCTTTTATTTCTCCGATTGACATCGCCTAATCAAAACTTTCATTAGAACCTTTTTTTTAGAGCATTTAATAATCTTTCTAATGGTATTCTTCCGTTTACCAAGATTCTTAACCGTTTTCGAGATATTAAGGAAAGTAAACAAAGTTACTAAAACTTTTTATGTCTGTTAATAAAATATTTTATTCTAGCCCTTCCTTAACTCCAAACGTAACCAAAATTTTAACATATTAGTTTTGATGAAAGTAGAACACGCAGAAAATGTTTCACCTGAATCCCATGATTCTAAGTACCCAAACCAAATACGGTATTCAAAAAATATGTTTCCAATTTTCTCGAAAACGGTTAAAGTTATCGCCTTGAAAATGGTTTCATTCGTTTTCCTAGCCCAGGAATCATATAAAACGAGTACTTAGAAGCTTATGAACTCAAAAACGTAAGCGTTACGATTTTTTTTTGCGCGAATTTCGCCCCAAACGCCATCTTCCAGTAGGCGGATTTTGCTGGTTAACGAACTTGACCTTTCAAATTAGACGACGGATTTTTTTCACAATCGGACCATTAGGGAAGCCAGAAATGAGCGAACAGACAAATATATATATATATATATATATATATATATATATATATATATATATATATATATATATATGTAACAATAGATAACAAGTTCTTTTCAAATCTCTCAGTAACTAGATTTTATTATTCTGTAAAGAATACATAAATATATTATAATAAACAAACAACAATAATAACAATCATTAGCGATAACCAAAATAAATACCTGTAAAGAATAATTAAATTACAAAGTCCATAACTCATAACTTAGCATTATAACAATCTAACGCTTGTACTGTTCTAAACACATGTTCTAACGCACAGATATACACTGCCTATCTAAATAGACCCACTGCCTGCATGATCACATGCCTTCATGATATAGTCCTAGAGTGAAGGAACATTACATATATATATACAAATTTGAACCACCGTTATTTTCGGTCTCTAGGGGTTCTGAAACGCGAAATTTTCTAGTCGGCACTTTCGGATTGTTTCATTGTATCAACCTTATAAGCGGGGTTCCTCCCTATGGGGGAGGGAGGAATCGCGCTAAAAATCATAAATGATACTGAAAACAGAAAGATTCAAGTACTGGGTATTGGTAATACCCTATCGCCCTAAAATCGGGCATTCGGCACCACTGTACGTCGAATTGGAATGATTGTTGAATGAATTATGTAAGTTACTTCTGGTAGATACACAACTCGGTGATATCCGTTACTTCAAATGAATGTATTAAACAAGTTAAATGAGCTGAATAAATAAATTTGTATTGTCTATTTTTCCACCTGTTACTTGAACCATATTAAAAGAGCGTTTTAAAACAACGCTCAAATTATACAATTTCAACCCATTCGCTAATTATGATTTTTGTTAATATACAACTCAATCCAAAGTTAATCAACATTTATATGTCTTAATTGTCTAATACGTAGAATATGTGGAAACATTTTCAACTGACTCCATCGTTTATCGGCATTTAATAGCCAAAATTCGAGTTTTCCATACTCATTTTGGAACACATATGAACACATCGGCTTCAAATAACTCTCATTCGTTTCGAAGTATCTATATAGCAATAGAATTTTAGCTGAAAGCTTACTAACGCAAAACTTAAAACAGCATATATATCCTGGATACAAGTCTTAGGAACATATTATTAAATTATGGTTGGTACAATAGGACACAAAGTGCAGCCAATTATTAAATGTGTATTAAAAAATATTAATCTTGAGTTGATTAAACCATTGAAATCCAAATAAATTAAAAGATGACAAATAAATATAAGCAACACAGTTCGTCCTGCATTGTTGTCATATCGCTATTAAGTATAATTCTGTATTTAAAAGTTATTTATTTTCACAATAAAGTTTCAATATTGCCACCCTCTATGAAGTTAATATTGAAATGTCATTTATCTTTATTAATTAAATTATTTAATTTAATATGCCAAAATAATAAAAAATGGAGTAATTTGAAATGATTTAAATTCGCGAAGGGTTCTGTTTGAAAGCATTATCCACACCTGGCGTTGCCACAGCTGAGCACCGCTCTCAATTTACCAGCTCCTAGGGCCGTGTGTTCTACAAGTAATTGGAATTTAAACTATCCCCTCCCCTAACTACTTGCTGTAAATGGCCAATATTCTCTCTCTCTTTCTCTCTCTCTCTCTCTCTCTCTCTCTCTCTCTCTCTCTCTCTCTCCCCCCCTCTCTCCCCCCTCTCTCCCTCTCTCTCTCGCTCTCTCTCTCTCTCTCTCTCTCTCTCTCTCTCTCTCTCTCTCTCTCTCAACACGTAAAATGAGATCAAATGTTTATTGTTTGTAACACAACTTTCAAACGGTCACTATTTGTTAATTTCACGCACCCGAGCTCTTTCGTGACATGGTTCCTTAGTGTCTACAAACTCAAACTAGCGAATTAAAAAATTAGTCTATAAAGTAAAATAAATATTAAACATAACGATAAAAACCGCAACATAAATTTAAGATTTTTAATGAAAATCTCTTTTTTTCTTTATGTTCAATATTTATTTTATTTTAGATTTTTGGCTAGTTTTTTTAATTAATTATGTTGGGTCTTCAGATTCTAGAGATGAGACCTTGCCTCGAAGGCGTTCTGGTAACGACAAAAAAATATTTGAAACAGTGAAAGTTGGCAATTTCCTTATCCCTATATTATGGAGAACCATTCACCAATAATAAACACTGCAATAACTTTTTTTAATCGGTATTTAAATTTTCACAATTAATAGGAAAAATAATAATTCCATATTTTTACTTGTACACTCCAATTCTTTTCGTGGCGATGAATGAATAACAATATCTTGATCCACAAAATATCTCCGTGTCCGGGCTCTTGTAAAAAAACGTGTTTCTTTTTAGCAACGCCTCTCGATCCTGGCAATTTTGGTAATTCAAAAGAGCTAGGAAAAATAAAATCAATTTCATTTCGTGACTTCAACTTTAAAATTTAAAGGAGCTCTCTCTGATGCCTTGTAGATCCTAAAAAGTAAATAGCGATTGTTCCTGCCGCTTTAAGGAAGGCTCATTTAAATGTTTTAAATTTAAGGCGCAAAATTGTTAGCACAAAAATTTATGAAAATTCACATCTCCCGCGAAGATTCTCCCTATTGTGAGGGTACAAATTTAAGTCTCTTTTACGTCAAATATGAAATATTAAAAACCTTTTGAGGTCATTTCGCCATCATTATCAGGTTAATTTTATAATAATTAAAATATATAATATATAACATTTATAATATAATTCAAATTTAATCCTCTCAATGGGTTTTAATTTAAAATGCATTTGAAGATTAGAGGGAAGGGCTAAGAAAGAAAGGGGGAAGTTGCTATTATGTATATTGTATTCTGTATGCGTGAGACGTTTACGTTGTTAATCCTTGCAAGTAAGTATACTGGTTATGTTGAAAAGCCACAACACTCAGAGAGTATCGAACCCATAAACCTAGGTACGCCTATAGTGTTAACACTTACAGCCATCAAGTATCCTTAAACTAATTCGAGTAGAGCTTGAAGAACATTAGCTAGTTAGGAGGGTACACACTGAGAATCTGCCGAGGCTGTTGTAGAGGACATCGTGTGATAGCTCCGACATGGCCTGCTGGCTGTCGACTGAGCGATGTCATACAGCATGACAGGGCTAACAGCATCTGCATACGAGGCTTCTGTCATGTCATACAACTTCCGACAACACAGTAGTGTCAGGGCCTGACTTTACGTCTGTATTTGCTTGGTGGCTGAATGATTTGTTCAGAGCTACTGATTATTTTTTATCTGGATGATATAATTATTTTGCCGTCTGTGTCTGTCTCTGTCAATCTCTCTGGATATATATATATATATATATATATATATATATATATATATATATACACATACATACATACATACAAAAATATTAAATGTCAGTCCCGTAATAAGGAACAAGGGCCCAGAGAGGCAGATATTGTAGAGGTATTGGATTAATGACCATACGGCACACTGGGGAGATAGTGTGGCCAGTATGATGCCTCCATTCTCTCTTTTTCGATACCTCTTAAATTAATTAGAGTCTGGGTGGGCCTACAGATGTTCTGGAACCCCGAATCCAAATCTTTAACGACGAAAATAGAAGACACAATTTTAGTGCGCGCCCGAGTTTTGAAATCGGGCCCTCCAGAACATTAGCCGTTCTATCGTGGTGTAAATTTATCCTGCATGTACTTATGATTTACATTTTATCGCTTTTTCATATTTATCGTCCTTATAAAGGAGTTTACTGCTATAATTTATCAGATTTCGTGGTGATATTAATTTTAAAATCGCTCAATAATTAAAAAAAAAATTCTTTACTGATACCTTGATGTTTGAGCTGAACCTATATTAGCAGAACTAACAAGCTCCTGGAATTGCAATTTGTAGTCGTAGTAATTTCCATAGTTCTCATTTTGGATTAGAGGAATGGCTTGCCTCAACTGCTATTCGCAGGTGTTTGTATCAATCAAGTCCAATTACCCATTTGTCGTTGTAGTCAATTCCAATCAGTGAATTCGTACTAACTTTTTACTTCCAGTAATCAAATAAAAATTGTATATATATATATATATATATATATATATATATATATATATATATATATATATATATATATATTCATGGTAGTAATTTCTGCAAATGTGTTTCGGTCCTTCGTGCAATACTAGGTACATCAAATTTATATCTGACTATCTACCCACATGTGACGGGATAAAAGTCAAGGGAAAGATGTGACATTTAAAAAAAAAAAGTAGATGCAGTTATGGTTATTTAATAAATTCAAAATATTGGTGGCAAAGGGGTATAATTTAATGTCTGGTAAACAATGGTTGTTTTTGAAGGAATTGTTCGTCTTTCATTTTAATAAATTTTCCATTTATCAAATTATCACCGATTAATTTTATGACCGATATTCCGCAAGTAATATTTCTTGAAAATCCCACGCACTTTAGACTTAACGTCCTTCTTACTAAATAATTTTAGTTTTTTTTTATAGATATAAATTTCCGCCTGTGAAAAAATAAGTGGTTCCGTTCTTTAGACACAGCGCCACAATTTTGTTTTTGAATAATTAAAACTTATTTATTTTGGTTACTTTAACATCCCATGTAAAACTTATTTATTTTTGTTACTTTAACATCCCATTAAAAACTTGATTTATTTTGGTTACTTTAACATCCCATGTAAAACTTGATTTATTTTGGTTACTTTAACATCCCTTGTAAAACTTATTTATTTTGGTTACTTTAACATCCCTTGTAAAACTTATTTATTTTGGTTACTTTAACATCCCTTGTAAAACTTATTTATTTTGGTTACTTTAACATCCCTTGTAAAACGTGATTTATTTTTTATCCATGAATTGGAGAAAATGACTTTGCGCTTTTGACCGCAAAAGGTACTATTACCTCTTACGTAGATGTACAACGACGTCACATTATAAGAAAATTGGAATGATATAAAAATGATGACATCGTCGATCATTCGAAGTATCGAACGTGAAAAGTGGTTTGATACCTTATAGATTACATTATATGTATTTTATCCTATGATATATTTTAAATATATCATAGGATAATTTAAAATACTTGATGGACATTCGTTAGTTTGATTTTCTGTAATTGTTAATTATTTTTCTTTAATTTTCGAGTTTGCCACAACGTAGATCCTATCACAGATTGACAGGATCTAGGTCCACAGTCACATTCGATACTTCACACGACATCTGTGACGTCTAGCTATAACAGAAATAGAATTGAATAAACATATTTATAACTTATAAACCATTTAATCTTCCACGTTTGGTTGTAGTTGGATTATCGATGGAATATCCAGGCAAATATTTGATATATTGAAGCATTATAGAGAGACTCGTCTATTTCGAGCCCTCGAATATAAAATCAGAAAGATGTCTTTCAGTAATTATAAACTATAGCGGATGATAGAAAATAAGCGCCGTCTTAGCGTTTTTCCTTATAATTCATAGCACTAGTGTGATAAGGAAAGATAAGCCTGAAAATGTTTAATTTTTTCCTTTAAAATGAACGATACCAATATTTCTGAAAATTCCACCTACATTTTCCTGTTTTTTAATTTGTTTATTTATCTTTTAACGTTTTGAATTTATTTTCTATTATTTAAGTTATTTTATTTTATTATTATTTCTAAAATATTGGCGCATTTAGGTTGTAGATATCTGTAATGAAACTAAATTAACCTTAGTTTATTGAAAGAAAAAAAAAAAGCGGTGCTAACCGCATAGTTTTATCTAAAAAAGCATGTATTGAAGTTGCTGTCCAATAAATTTCATCGCCTTACTCGGCCGTAATTGTGAACAGCCTAATAAAATGGTGTCAATTACCGATGCTATTATTTTACAAAAAACGAGTTTTCCGAGTTATTATTTTCTGGAGAGAGTTGTTGAACAGGTTTTGCTAGCAAGCAACTGAACATTAACAGTGGGATCCACCTACTACCTTGTGTGAAACTGAAAACATCGAGAACAATTAACTGTATTACATTGGTTCTTAATTTATTCAAATCAACACTCCAATTGACATCGCCTAATTAAAACTTTCTTTAGAACCTTTTTTGTAGAGCATTTAGTAAGCTTCCGAATGGTAATCTTCCACTTCACAAGATTGTCAACGGGTTTCGAGATACTAACGAAATTATACAAAGTTACCAAAACTTTTGTTGTCAGTTAATAAAATATTTTATTCTAACCCTTCCTTTACTCTAAACGTAACAAAAATTTCAACATATTAGTGTTGATGAAACTCGAACATGCAGAAAATGTTTCAACTGTATCCCATAATTCTAAGTACCAAAATCAAAGACAAAGAACCCTCCCTAGGAAGGACGCTAGGCAGTTGAAAAGCTATATATCTTGGAAATCCATATCTCTAACATTAAATTGGTTTTCTTATTTTTCTTAACCTGTTTTATTTTCAAATACGTTATCCAACAATAAGCAATTAAAAAATAACAAGGAATAAAAAACAGACAAAAAGAACAGTTCGAATAAGCGAAATCAATTACTTTAAAGTTTTAAGCTTTTATTTCTCCGATTGACATCGCCTAATCAAAACTTTCATTAGAACCTTTTTTTTAGAGCATTTAATAATCTTTCTAATGGTATTCTTCCGTTTACCAAGATTCTTAACCGTTTTCGAGATATTAAGGAAAGTAAACAAAGTTACTAAAACTTTTTATGTCTGTTAATAAAATATTTTATTCTAGCCCTTCCTTAACTCCAAACGTAACCAAAATTTTAACATATTAGTTTTGATGAAAGTAGAACACGCAGAAAATGTTTCACCTGAATCCCATGATTCTAAGTACCCAAACCAAATACGGTATTCAAAAAATATGTTTCCAATTTTCTCGAAAACGGTTAAAGTTATCGCCTTGAAAATGGTTTCATTCGTTTTCCTAGCCCAGGAATCATATAAAACGAGTACTTAGAAGCTTATGAACTCAAAAACGTAAGCGTTACGATTTTTTTTTGCGCGAATTTCGCCCCAAACGCCATCTTCCAGTAGGCGGATTTTGCTGGTTAACGAACTTGACCTTTCAAATTAGACGACGGATTTTTTTCACAATCGGACCATTAGGGAAGCCAGAAATGAGCGAACAGACAAATATATATATATATATATATATATATATATATATATATATATATATATATATATATATGTAACAATAGATAACAAGTTCTTTTCAAATCTCTCAGTAACTAGATTTTATTATTCTGTAAAGAATACATAAATATATTATAATAAACAAACAACAATAATAACAATCATTAGCGATAACCAAAATAAATACCTGTAAAGAATAATTAAATTACAAAGTCCATAACTCATAACTTAGCATTATAACAATCTAACGCTTGTACTGTTCTAAACACATGTTCTAACGCACAGATATACACTGCCTATCTAAATAGACCCACTGCCTGCATGATCACATGCCTTCATGATATAGTCCTAGAGTGAAGGAACATTACATATATATATACAAATTTGAACCACCGTTATTTTCGGTCTCTAGGGGTTCTGAAACGCGAAATTTTCTAGTCGGCACTTTCGGATTGTTTCATTGTATCAACCTTATAAGCGGGGTTCCTCCCTATGGGGGAGGGAGGAATCGCGCTAAAAATCATAAATGATACTGAAAACAGAAAGATTCAAGTACTGGGTATTGGTAATACCCTATCGCCCTAAAATCGGGCATTCGGCACCACTGTACGTCGAATTGGAATGATTGTTGAATGAATTATGTAAGTTACTTCTGGTAGATACACAACTCGGTGATATCCGTTACTTCAAATGAATGTATTAAACAAGTTAAATGAGCTGAATAAATAAATTTGTATTGTCTATTTTTCCACCTGTTACTTGAACCATATTAAAAGAGCGTTTTAAAACAACGCTCAAATTATACAATTTCAACCCATTCGCTAATTATGATTTTTGTTAATATACAACTCAATCCAAAGTTAATCAACATTTATATGTCTTAATTGTCTAATACGTAGAATATGTGGAAACATTTTCAACTGACTCCATCGTTTATCGGCATTTAATAGCCAAAATTCGAGTTTTCCATACTCATTTTGGAACACATATGAACACATCGGCTTCAAATAACTCTCATTCGTTTCGAAGTATCTATATAGCAATAGAATTTTAGCTGAAAGCTTACTAACGCAAAACTTAAAACAGCATATATATCCTGGATACAAGTCTTAGGAACATATTATTAAATTATGGTTGGTACAATAGGACACAAAGTGCAGCCAATTATTAAATGTGTATTAAAAAATATTAATCTTGAGTTGATTAAACCATTGAAATCCAAATAAATTAAAAGATGACAAATAAATATAAGCAACACAGTTCGTCCTGCATTGTTGTCATATCGCTATTAAGTATAATTCTGTATTTAAAAGTTATTTATTTTCACAATAAAGTTTCAATATTGCCACCCTCTATGAAGTTAATATTGAAATGTCATTTATCTTTATTAATTAAATTATTTAATTTAATATGCCAAAATAATAAAAAATGGAGTAATTTGAAATGATTTAAATTCGCGAAGGGTTCTGTTTGAAAGCATTATCCACACCTGGCGTTGCCACAGCTGAGCACCGCTCTCAATTTACCAGCTCCTAGGGCCGTGTGTTCTACAAGTAATTGGAATTTAAACTATCCCCTCCCCTAACTACTTGCTGTAAATGGCCAATATTCTCTCTCTCTTTCTCTCTCTCTCTCTCTCTCTCTCTCTCTCTCTCTCTCTCTCTCTCTCTCTCTCCCCCCCTCTCTCCCCCCTCTCTCCCTCTCTCTCTCGCTCTCTCTCTCTCTCTCTCTCTCTCTCTCAACACGTAAAATGAGATCAAATGTTTATTGTTTGTAATAGTTTTTATTGAGAGGATGTTGAAGAGGCCGGTTTTTGTAATTTGTTTTGTACTTAGTGACGTCTATAATGTTGCTTTTCTTCAAGATATCATTGGAGAAGGCGTCTAACTGTTTCTCAAAATATTTAGTGTATATGAAGGGGTCGGGGCAAAATAGCACCAAGCAACATTTTAAAAAATACTTAACTGTAGGTGCTGTATGTTGGATATTATTTGGGACTATCAGTCTATGATGCAAGTGTTACTAAAATATTACAACAAGCTCTGTATGCTACTTAATCTTGTTGCCCCTAGCCGTTTCTACTGATAGTCCCACATAATATCCAACATATATCAGCTACAGTTAAGTTTGGTTAAGAATGTTGCTTGGCACTATTTTACCCCGACCCCTATATATATTTCAAGCTTTTCTAAACACTCTTATAATAAAAACATTATAGAATCGCTCCCGAGTTGTTTTTCTTGTTGATTAATTCTGATGTGTCTAGAAGTTAGTGTTTGTAAGATTATATTTTGTGTTTTCCCATCGATTGTGGTTTGATACTGGATCTCCATTACGCTGTGTGCAGATTCTGTAATGACCCGCCTGGAGAGCATTGTTCATACTAGTTTCTAACGGTACTAAATCTCGGGGCTAAATTCAAATGAATGGAACCATACCCCAAGTATAAAGGGGCATTAAGCCTAGTGCCTGCGTACATCTGTTGTGTATATATGGCTAAACTGTTTCTCTGGGGCAAGTTAGATGGAGTTACTGGGTAGTTGCTAAGAAGCAAGGCTCTCTCCTCCCCTCAGCGGAACTAACTTTAACCGACAGTATATAACTCAACCCTGTGGATTCATAGTGTGTATCTCTTACTCGGCTGAGGATAGGCCAGCTCTGTGTGCACAGCGAAAACTTCCTCGCTCTCCTCTCTGTTTAACTGTGTCTGACATTTGTTCCCTTAAGATACGTCCAAGGGAAGGGGTGTGGTGTTTCCTTTGTGTTAGCGAATACTCCAAGAGGTTTCATGATAATTATAAGAACGGAAGATTGAAATCGTTCGTCCTATGCTGCTCGTTGAACGCTACATTCCTTACTCGGGCGTTGTGCGTGTCGCTTGCAATTCATTAGGCCAGAAATGCAAACATCACGCGGAGCTGATTACTTATTTCTCTTTTTCCCTTTACTTATTAGTGAGCCTTCTCCTAATAGAGAAGACTGGAGCAAGTTTTACATCCCGTACTATATAATGGTTGGCTAGGGGAACTACTAAAATGATGTGAGAAAAAGCATAGTATAGGAATGCAGGCAAAGCACTAGTCAGCAGAAATCAACATTAGCAACGATCCGCGTGGCTCTAAAATTCCCACGATTTCCCGGTCTTAACTACCTACATAGGCTGGAAGAATCCTAGCCTCTCTTCACTTTGTGTCCAGGCAGGTTGTGCCTCTCAATATACGATACAGTACTTACACACTGTCTATCATATACAGCCCCCCGATCTCCACAACAATGGCAAGAAAAAGCCTTTAGGAGAATTCAGTTTTATGAGAAAAATAGCTCCTTGTCAGCCCGCACCAGTGCGGGATCAGCGGTGAATGGGTTAAGTGTGTTCCTGAACCCCAAACCTCAAAAACAAGAGATATTATTATTAGTAGTACAAATCCATAATTATATGTTCAGTAGATTTCAACTGCCCCTCAACGAAATTTACGAAGCGCATGTAACAGTAACCTAAAATTATGACAACACAGGCATACGCCAAACAAACAACGACAAAATCAACATTAATTGTAAATGCATTCATAGCCCTTTTGAAGGCTTAAAAGTCAAGCCTTAAATGATGATTTTTATTTTACTATGGCCTAACCCCGACAATAATCATTTACCTTCGTCACTTGATACTATGAGTGACGCTGATGATTAAATGGCTGGCCCCATTTACCATATGGTGTAACAAATAGTCGCTTAATTAATTAAACGCATAATTATTAGTACCTACCTAATCGTAATGAAGATAATCTCAAGAGTTTTTTTTTAAGCACAATACAAATATTCGAATAAACATTTTATTTTTAGCCTCCTATTGAAATGTTCATTTTTTGAAAAATGTCCAATTCAGAGTTTACCACAACGATTTTTGATTCATAACAACCATACGAAGGGTAAAAGCACAATACGAGAAGACCCTATTGAAGACGGTACCTAATCTCCTATGTCAGTCCCAGTAGAAGACATTTTCCCGGAGCTGTGTAAGGGTGGGTGTGGATGAGGTGTCAATTAGCCGAGAGAAGAAGGGAGTCCAGCTGTCATCCAGGTGTATGTGCCACCACCTTACCTCTCTCTAGCTCCCTTCCTGGCTTATATACACCTGTATCCTATAACCACTACAGCATATATATAACCAAAAAATATACTACCAGGGTGACGTATCTTTTAAAAAAGTCTGACTCATTGCGCATAGCCATAATTCTTATCCCTAGTGTCATTTAGAAAGCTTGGAAATTTATATATATATATATATATATTTGGATGTAACGGCATATTTCTCCAGCGGTGAAATGCCCGGGGTCATGCAGCGTGGTACCACCGCTGGAGAAAAACGCCGTTACATCCAAACATATCATCCCAGCGACGGAAAAAGAAAAAAAAGTACCAAAACCAAAAACGTTATTCAGCAACTATTTTTCCAATTTTCTCGAAAACGGTTAAAGCTATCGCTCGGTTTCCTAGGCCAAGAAGCCTATAAAACGAGTACTTGCATGCTTATGAAGTAAGCGGAACGATTTTTTTCGCGCGACATTCTCTCCAAAAACCATGTTCTGGTGGGCGAATTCTCCTGGTTAACGAACTTGACTTTTCAAAATAGACGAAAGATTTTTGTACTAAATTTCATCAAAATCGGACCATTAGGGGGGCCGGAAAACCGCGAACAGACAAATATATATATATAAATAAATATATAAATATATATATATATATATATAAATATATACATATATATACAAATTTGAACCACCATTATTTTAGGTCTCTAGGGGTTCTGAAGCGCAAAATTTTCTAGTCGGCACTTCCGGATTGTTTCATGAGATCAACCTTATAAGCGGGGTTCCTCCCTATAAAGGGAGGGAGGAACCGCGCTAATAAACATCAAATATATATATATATATATATATATATATATATATATATATATATATGTATATATATATATATATATATATATATATCCTGTAAAATGTAAACATCTTCTGCAGTAACATTGTGAAGACAAGTAACATTATAGACGCCAAAACGCACAACAAAAATTGTAAAAGCAGAAATTATTGTATTAGCCTGTTCGATATACTCTCGAAAAAATCTGTAATATTACCTGTAAGAGCAATAATATATGGTTAAAACATTTTCTTTTATTTTAGCCAGAAATTTCTCTCTTCCATTTTGGGTGTTGCAAAGCGAGTTGCAATACAAGAAATCTTACGGCCACAAGACGCGCAAGGAAGTACCGAATAATTTCTTACATAGGTTCGAGGGTTTGATTCGGAGTCTGAGGCTCAATTATTTATTATGTTACTTCATCTTTGGGTCTTAACACGTGTCGGTATTTCGGACAATATTCTTAAAATGTGCACCACTCGAGTTTATAGGAGAATAGAATCGACGTCTGTTCATAAAATAACTTGATCGTGGTCAATAAGCGGTGAATCCAAGAAATCTATTCTGCAAAAATGGCAACAATCTTGAACGTTTCGGATAACAATATTCACTTACTTATTGAGTGCGCTACAATCAACGAAGAACATTTTCGGCACGCACCCAATTATTGAGATTTTCACACATTATTCAGACTACAAACTACAGTTGACTAACAAGCAAAAACTGCAACCGAAAGGCCTCTACTTGTCCTAAACAAAATCACAAGTGATTTAACCAAATTAGCCTAGAAGAAGACATTAAATGACTGGCAGACAAAATGGACTAATTATTGAAACAAACAGCCACAATTTAAAAAAAAAAGTTCCGTCACGCAGGAGCTGCATAACTAAGCATTTTCCTTAGGCCGGCCACACACTATGAGGTAGACCGGACAGGTCCACCCGTGAGGTGCACCCGTCCGGTCTACCAGTGACCCACACTGTTGAGGTGTACCGGACAGGTTTGTCAGTCTTCAACATGGATCCTCCAGGAGATGATCTACTTTATCTCTCTCTATTTGCAGTCATATTTGAGACACGTAAAAACAAACGAAAAAACGCAAACAATGGCGTAAGGAATGGTTGCAGAGAAGCAATAAATTCACCCATATCAATCTGCTGAACGAATTAAGACATGAACCAACAGATTATCGCAATTATCTGCGCATGAACGAATCAGTTTACATAGAGTTATTGTCACTTGTATCTCCTTTCATTAAGAAGAAATATACACAAATGAGGGCCGCTATATCTCCACACGAAAAACTAACAGCTACTTTGAGAATCTTGAGGAGTCAATTTTCCTCTACTCCTTTCGAATATTAGATCGAAAACTATTAATTTTACTTTTAGCCATACTCTCGTTTGCATTTGGATATATTTTCTGCAGTTTGTATACTAATTTGCGATATGCAGCATCCCTTTTATTTCCATTGTGAAAATCATCGTCTTTTATTTTCCATAAACATGGTTCATTTTTATAAATTTCGATGAAATCACTAAGAACTTCGTTAATTTTATGAGACATTTTACACTTTAAACTGATTCCATAAATAAATAAATAAAAAGGCCACAACGGTAAAACAAATCAACACAAATCAGAGCTGCAGAAAACTGAGACCTCATCAGGTACACCTGGCAACCCCCACACACACATGAGGTCTACTCGCCTGTGAGGTGGAAATAATCGAATTTTCATCAGGTGTGAGGTCGCCGGAAAGGGTAGAGTGGGGGTAGTAAAGTTCCGCCACAGACTATGAGGTAGACCGGAGAGGTGCACCGGACGGGTACTATACCTCATAGTGTGTGGCGGCCCTTAGATTTGTTGTAGTGTAGACTACATTACTGAATAATTAGCCGTAAATAACCTATATAAATAAAATAATAACGTGAATAGTTCTGCTCATTTACATTTCTTATGAGAACTGTTCAATTATTAATTTTGTAAATAATTTGCTTCCAGAGTTATGTTAATACATGATATTGTACTACTTAATAAATACACAAAAACTTCATTTTCCGTCTTTTGATCTGACGCAGGAACAGGATACAGTCCCCCTAGTGGGAGATAGCGCTCCTCGCGGCGGCTTTGTGAACCTACGTCTGGCGGGCTGATTCCATTGAAACAGAGTTTAAAGTAAACCCTCCTTTCCAATAGACCGATTTACTTCATTTTTACAACACTTCTTTCTCATGAGATACCCATGACTTTAGGTCCGGAGTAAACCCCCCCCTCCCTCCAAATAACCCGATTTAGTTTATTTTTCCAACACATTTTTCTCTGTTGATTACCACTACGAATACCGAGTTTCGTGGAAATGTAACGAAAATTGCGGCTGGTAGGGGCAAATTGGTAATGTGGGTCTGGAGTAACCCCCCCCCCCCCTCTCCTAATGAACCGATTTAGTTTATTTTTACAACGTTTTTCTCTCTTTAGATCAACATAACGAATACCGAGTTTCGTTGAAATGAAACAAAAACTACGGCTGGCATGGTCAAATTAGTGTTTTGGGTCCGGGGTACCCCCCCCCCCCCCCCCCCGGTGGACCGATTTTGGTGGTTAACGAACTCGTTCAATCGTTTTCTAATTGAACGCTAAATACCACGTTTCGTGAAGAAAAACAGAAACTCTGGCCGCTATCGTGTTAACAGACACACACACACACACACACACACACACACACACACACACACACATATATATATATATATATATATATATATATATATATATATATATAAATTTTAACGGGATCATTTCCGGTGTCGACTAGGTAGGATCGATAAAGATTTGAAGAAATTTGTCAATAATTCCGTCATGAGTGCAACCTCAATAGCTACTTACCTTCGGAGGAAAGTGCTAAAAAAACAAAGGCAAAGGCCTAGCCGAAATAAAATCGAACAAGACGAGTTATTTAAAGTGCATAAAGTCAAAAGTACTTTTAGAATTGTTTCCTTCTACAATATTTTATCTTGAATAGACCTTTTGGGGTTTTCCTCAAGAATAAAAAAAAGGTTTATAATTTACTCCAAGGGGTTGTAAAGGGAATGTATGACCAGGAATTCCGTGGGCTTTGGAATATTTATACCCGCTAATCAGTAATAGAGGGCTTCCATTCTTTAACTAAACATTAATTAAAACAAATTTATGTACCTACCTTTACTTTTATTTTCTACTGCAATTATTTTCTTGCGTTTACCGAAGACATGGAGAACGAATATTCGCTCATGAGGAGCTCTTATGTAACAATATAGACAAAACTGGAATAGGTTACGGTTGAGAGTGTAGGCATCATATCCGAACATGTGACATTGGAAATAAGAGATTATTCCATAAGTAATGTCGGTGGAGTTTAGAATGTGTTCGACTGTTACAACAGGATTTTCTTCTACAATAGCCTGCAAGAGTTGATCGTTAAAGGTCGACCTGTATCTTGAAGCTTGCGGTTTCCTTGTCGACATCGTTCAAACCACCGCATCACTTATTGCTTACTAATGACATTTTCACCATATATTTCTACATGTATCCTACAAGTTGAAGCAGAATTTTATCGTTTATCGAATTCCAAAAGCATAACATGTCTTAAGTGGTGTCTTCGGAGGTCCATTTCAAATTAAATTTCAGCACAGAATAAATAAATTTCACTAACCCAAACAGTATAAATAGAAGTGTATTTAATGCTGTAATAAACAAATATAAATTGAATAGGTGGGAACATAGAAAGGCAAAATATTAAAAACCGACATTACCTAGAGCATAACCTCATAGGTACAACTTTGGTCGCTCTTTTCCAGCCAAACACTAAGGGAAAGGAAGAACAAGCGAAAATACATGGGTTACTTTATTTTTTGAGTAGTACTCAAAGTGTATTTAAAATTTGGGGTAGGAAGGAAACGCTTCCGACTTAAAACAAATTGTTTTGTAACAAAGGAAGCATTCAAAACTTAATTCGAGCTACAATTTTGCGGTGCGTATATCTACTTAAAAGATATTTCAATTCTGCTCGCATATACGGAGCACCTTATGATATATATATATATATATATATATATATATATATTTATTTATTTATATGTGTGTGTGTGTGTATAAATTCTTAATGACTCCAATTTTTGGTAGGGTGAATAGGAAAGATTAGGAGAAAGTTTTCTTAAGAAAAAATTCTATTATGAATGAAATCGGAATGACTACATTCCTTCGTAATGTGCTACGAAATGGATCGGCATATTACTCAAGAAAGAAATGGAAATAATTAATAAATTTAAATAAAATGGGCCTACAGATTATTCTAAAAAGTAATTTAAAACAAGATAAATTGTATTCAGTCAGTGACAATAAATAAAAAATTACATGCTACCGGGGAAAGACGTCAATTACCCTCCATTAGATAAGGGTAGATAAGCCGCTCGCAAATTGTCACCGCCTGTCAACTACAAATGGTTATCAACCAATTCACATTGTAGTCACGCATCTAAACAATAGTACAGATTATGCTTATATGTCAAATCAACATTACTCCAATATTACGCAATTAGTACTACCCCTTATAGGATTAAGGGGTATATATATATATATATATATATATATATACACACACATATATATACACATATATATATATACTAATATTAATACATTGAATATACACTTTTTATAGTAATTTAATATTTTAGAATATATTGTTATATATCCCGAAACCGACTGTAAAATCATAGGAAGTACAAAGAATCCCTTCGGAAGCTTGATATATTTCCTAAAAATATTTCTTAAAAATACTTTCTTTTGGATGGACCGATGCCATTTTGAGAAATCGGTGCTTTAATAGAGTAATTACGCTTATGATACTATCAAGTATCTGTATATGTGAAGAAAAAAAATCAGCAGAAGTGAGGTGATTCTCCAGAACAACATTAAATGAGAAATTCATAATTGTACATTTATTAATTAATAGCTGTTTATTATAATTATAAACCCGTAAAACTACACAGGCTTATTGTCATAGGTCATTTTAAGCGATTTATTCAGAAATGCCGCGTATAGTTCCCACCATCGTAAGATTGCTAAGGAGAAAGTCGGGGTTAATTTTTTGTTTTTGTGGTTTACCGGCGTATCAACTGTTGCGCTATTCACGCCGGGCTATCTACAGATTGCCACCCTCTTGTACTGCCAACACCACGTGGCCAGTCAGCCATTCAGGTTCGACTTTGCTTAACTTCGGTGATCAACGGGAACCAATGTATTCAACGTGGCTATGACCGTTAGCAAGGAGTCAATATTTTGTATATTATGAAATTCTTCTTATTTTTTTATTTTATTTTTAACGGTGCATGAACTATTTGGATATTAGCGCCGAATTATTGTTATTAAATGAGTCATTTTTATTTTTTTTTTTTTTTTTGCCAATGTTTCGGCTTGAATTTGAAGTCGTTATAATTACTATTATGATGGGAGGAACTGATCTGTTTGGCAATTGCCTTATCTACAAACGGATTAGTTCTCCTTCTTATTATTGCCTTGATGAAGGCTTGGAGTCCTAACCGAAACGTTGGGAATGCAGCCTTAATCTTTTATATAAAAATAGTTATATTGAACATATTTACAGGACTCCGAAATCTAGGTTATGTGTTAGCATTACGAAAGCCATTCGAGTATACAGTATATCGAATTCATAACATACTTGGTCACGTGTGAGGATTTCTCCTTACGTTCTTATTACTTCGCCAATAGATCTTTAGTATCACAGCTTACTCTTTACGTCTTTTTTATTATCACTGACCATTGTGATCCTTGCTGTGGAGAAATGGATTTCATCAGTCCAACTAATATTCTTACTATAACGTCAGAATTATCTAACGTTACTTAATACTACATTGTCACGTTTCTCCTTCACATTCAATGACCTATGGGAAACGTGATTCATTTAATTTGACATTGTTAACATTGACGGCTCCGAGACGGAAAGAGCTATCTTCGGCAAATGCTTTAGAGAAACGACGGGATATTTTATTTGTATGTCAAGAGGTTTAGTAGTAAATTCTTAATTTTATACATTCGACAATTTTCAACATAAAGACATATTTATTTATCGAAGGTGTTGATCATCAGGGTTTCAGACTTTTTGATTCAATAAAAAAACAACTACATTTTATTGTTAAAATGTGGCGTAAATAAACACATTTTAGCTACAAAATGTTGTTTTTTTGTTCTTGAATAAAAAAAAAACGAAACCCCGATGATCAACACCTTCTACACTTGAACGGTCGACTATATCTTCTCAAATATTTATTTATATTTTAGATAAAGTGCAATGCCCTCTTTTCAGTGTTTAACACGTGGACCCCATCTACAGGTATACGAATATATATATATATATATATATATATATATATATATATATATATGTATATATATTGTTGTTACTTCGCTGGGGTTGAAATGGTTGGTTAGTGAGACGGCTTCGCTTCCTAGCGAAGTTCTAACTTTCCATTCTGCAATATTTCGCCGGTTTCCTCTCCGTTTTCGTTCAAGTATCCTTGGTGGTTGGGAAGGTTTTTAGAAAATACTGAAATATTGCATTTTCAAGACAGCTCGTGGCTCAAGATTTTATTGATTTTACTTCCAGGTACATCAGTAATTCGTAATCACCTATTTAGTATACTAATATAATTTTTTTAAGGTCAAGTTATACTAGTTTGCTTAATTGCTTACCTGTGTGAGTGTGTAAATATTTGTTTATTCGAGATATCGTGTTGCTGAAGAGAGTGTCATTTTTTTACAAGTTTTTTGACATTTTTCTCGTTTCTTGCTCCTACATTGCGTTATTATGCAGAGACTGAGAGCCACTACTTCTTCAACCCTAGTAACTCGGTTGCTGGATGGTCAGACAAGAAAAGTTATTTTTATTTATTTCTCTGAATATGTTACCCTGTGTGTTAGTCCAAGTGTTTTTCCATTAATTTAATAAGTGTTTTATTTTAGTTTGCCTTAGTAAGTAGTCTAGTAGTTTGGGTATGACATGTACTGAAATTTTGTCGGTAAAAATATTGTCTCAGAAATTGCTATATGACTTTCAGCAAAGATTTGTCTCTGGTGGCTTTACTCTCTTTTTTTCCAATTGTTGAGTTTGTCGAAAGTATTCCATACTAAACAGTTAGAATTGTTGCCAACCAGTGGGTATTCCTTTGCTTATGACCGCAGAAGTTAATAGGACTGCAGTACGAAAAGTGTGGGGGAAAAACACAGTTTCTGTTTTTGAATACCTTATAAATATATTGAAAGATTTTTTACATATTAAATGGCAGAATCTTATTTAATTAAGTCAGCTGTTTTTCCGCGTTCCCTTTTGTTGGATAAGGAAAAACAGTCTTCTAGCTGTATAATGGGAAGTGTTTACCCGAGTAGGTGAGAGATGACTTTTCCCGTGGTTTTTGAAATTCCCGCCTTCCCTCGATAGCTCCGAGCTATTGGGAAAGTTTTATTCCGAGCAATATCCACCCTCACACCCCTGCCTCCCTCTAGACTCGCTTCTAATAACTACTATTCTCTTGGGGCCTTTCAGCTCTTCAACACTCCTATCTATTTCTAATTCTTTTCCCTCTTGGACAGGACCTGTGTGGGTGTTGTTATTTCAAGGAAGCCAAGCTATCAAAAAGTGTAGTATTTAGAAGTATTCAGCTTAGAGGAGTTATTGTTCTTTTTTTGTGTTTAGGATTGTTTCTAGGTATAATATACTTTTGTAACCTAGATGTAGATGCGCCGTAAAAAAAAAAAAAAAAAAAAAAAAAAAAAAAAAAAAAAAAAAAATATACTTTTGTAAGTTTGGTGCACTGTCTGGATAGGGGACGTTTTCTCGTCCCAGAATACTTTCTGGGTGTGGTACACTTCATCGTCATTGGATAGTCACATTCTGGGCGTAGTACACTTTCTGAATAAGTGGTTCTTTCTCGACGTTGCATGCTTTCTGGGTATTGTACAGGGTATCACAAAAAAAATGGGCATTCGGTCGTCAGATGATTCTTCAATGCGAGATCGGAAAAAAATAACCCCCTTATTGACCCCCGAAAAATTGACCTTGAAATGTTATTCAAGGTCAAATTATTTTATTACATATTATGAATCTAAAACTGTAGAGGAAAAAAAAAAGTCACCGGCACCATAGGTCAGAAATGACTCCTTTTGGTCAAAATGACCAATAACAGTCGTTTGGAATGGAATGGCCCACGTATTCGTAGATGTTAATGGTAATTTCGACCATAAGGAGTCATTTCTGACCTATGGTGCCGTTGAATGTTTTCTTCCTCTTGACTCGTAGAGTCAAAATATGTAATAAAAAAATTTGACCTTAAATAACATTTCAAGGTCAATTTTGCGGGGTTAATAAGGGTTTTTTTTTCTGTTCTCGCATTAGCGAATCATCTGGCGACCGGATGACCATTATTTTTGTGACACCCTGTACAATTTTTTGAATAGGGGCATTGTCTCTGGATTCTTTCTGGGCGCAGTAAACCTTTTTTGATAGGGGGACTATACTACATTGGATACAGTCTGGGTGTAGTACGCTTTAGGAGTAGGGCTAATTTCTTTGTAAATGGTATTTTCTGGGTGCGGGTATATTTTTGGTACTTTTTTGGTATTCGATATATTCTGGACGTAGTACACATTCTGGATACGGGGCACTTTCTCGATTTTCGATACTTTCTGGGTGTAGTACACTTTTTGGATCAGGAGCACTTTTTCGATTTCGATACTTTCTCGGTATAGATGCAGATAAGGTTCTTATTTGATTTTTGGTTCAGCTATCACATTCGGAGTCATTACGGCTTAAGTGGAGTAATTCACGCATAGAAATCTCTGTGTTTCCATTTGTGGCGCCTAAGATCATGCGTCGCTTTCAGATTTAATTTTACATTTTTCTATAAAGATTATGACAAAAAAATTTACTGTTTCTGTTCTAAGCTTTCTGAATGACGCTAGGTATACGAACAGAAACGTGCTAAGATAACGCAGTTCTCGCGAGTCAGACTTTTGTATAATAATCATTATTTTTGTGTCAAATAATGTTATTCGTCCAAAAAATAAAAAATAAAAAAAATTCAGTATTCAATTAATTAATTAATTAATTAATTAAGGTATTTATACAATTATGCTTTGCCTACTTGATGAATGTGTCACTAGTATTGTTAGTTTGTGGAATGAGTGAGAAATCAACAGGTTCCACCTGATCACGTTCTAGGAGATGAATCCAACCTTCCAACCCCTGCTTACATTCTTCCATTTAGACATCATTTAACTCGAGGCAAATTAGTTTCCTTCAAGACTATATTTATTTCACTTCGTCTTGTTGCTCTGAAAATAAACAATTTTATTTCATAAATCATTTTGTTTAAGTATTGCCGCATATAAAGCACAGTCCAATAAAGAAATTCCAAGTTTTTCTAGATTTCTCTCAGTGTGTTTATTCTCCAACATACGTAATATATATATATATATATATATATATATATATATATATATATATACATACAAATAAATGATTTCAATAACCATAAAAAATATTAACGAAATATCATTACATGAAAATTATTTACGAAAATAAATATCTGACTGGCTCTAATGTTCTCAAAGGCCGACATGCCTGAAACCCCCCAAAAACAAATTTGCAAAACGAAGCACTTTCTGAAATGTATTGATCGTACGTTCTTGATAATTAAAATAATCCCTATTAAATTTATATATATATATATAGTAAAAAGATTGTCACACCACCATTTTTTATATGGTATGATGTGGAAGTAAGATTTTGGTGGGAGTGGATAAATAACTGGACTGTATGAATAATGAGTTGATAATTTATATTTATTGAGTACAAATGAAGAGTGGGGGGAAAATGGCCAAATCAGAAACATGTGGTGGTTAATGTATTAATGAAATTTTGAAAGTAGTGGGACTGATGAGGTTGAAATAATGGTGAGCTGATGAAGTGGTGATGAAATTACATTAAATAGGTACCTGTTGATGGTGCCTGGTTAGTTAGAAGGGGTGCACTTCTCCCTGTTATGGTCAGCTGCATTCCTTTGCACCTCGTTGCCCGGTGGTTTGAGGTGACTACTCGGCCATGGTATAGTAAAGCCGGTGAAAGAGAACAAAAAAATGACTTTAGCACTCTGTATAGCGAGATGGGGTTTTTGACTGTCCCGACTTGACCGGAGACGGTTCGCCCAGGTGTGGTAGACGGCGCCACCGTCGGCGGAGTCCAATCGCGTATTCTTGTAAAATATCTCTTTAGGGTGCACAACCCTAAGCAATATATATATATATATATATATATATATATATATATATATATATATATATAATTATTAGTTAATTATTGTACTATATAAATGGTACAGATTTTAAATAAACCTTTTGCTGTATTGGTACGAAACTCTGTATTCTTCATAAGCATCTAAAAAGAGAAATGTCTTGTAAGAATATACTGAAGCAGCCTAACTGAAAGGGGGGTTCATTCTGGGCCAAGATTACTGATTTGCCCATACCTGTTGTAATTTCTGCTGTATTGTAACAAAACTGGGTATATGTCGTGGGAATCTAAAGAGAAAAATTTCTTGTCAGAATATACTGAAGCAGCCTGACTGAAAGGGGTGTTCATTCTGGGCCAAGATTACTGATTTGCCCATACCTATTGTAATTTCTGCTGTATTGTAACAAAACTGGGTATATGTCGTGGGAATCTAAAGAGAAAAATGTCTTGTAAAAATAAACTGAAGCAGCCTAACTGAAAGGGGGGTTCATTCTGGGCCAAGATTACTGATTTGCCCATACCTATTGTAATTTCTGCTGTATTGTAACAAAACTGGGTATATGTCGTGGGAATCTAAAGAGAAAAATGTCTTGTAAAAATAAACTTAATGTTTTCATTACGAAATGGGCTTTCCTCTGCATTAAGTTCAAATTGAATAAAACCGCCATCCCGGCTCGTGCAGTGGTCCTTACTTCTATGAGAGATGGTCATAGGCGCTATATTCGGTCTCCTCTTCATTTTGTCAGCTGTTCATTACAAATATAAAAGACAATACTATTCATTTTTTTAATATTGATTATTTTAAGCAAAGTATTCAAGAATGCAGTGTACACTACTCACCTTTTTAGGAATGTGCTTAGTTACGCAGCTCCTACGTACCTTAAAATGGTGTTTCAATTTATGTATGTCTCTGGCAGCATGACTTGTCGCTTAGCAAATTTGTTTCTATAAATGATGAGATGGAAGATACATTTTAGTTGAGTGTTTGAAGTGCGTTTATGATAAACATTTGTTATAATGAAGGAAGAATAATATCATTTCTCTTGTTGGTATTTATAAATGAAAAACACTTTATTTTGTACAAATGTACTTTATTTTAATGTGTTTACAACGCTAAAAAAAATACGAAAAATAAAAGAAAAAGGGAGAAAAATCCGGTTCTCTACATTGCAAGTAGGTTAATAATGCATAAGGCATCCGCTGGTAAAAGGTTTTATGTTGATTCTCCGTCTAATAAATAATAAATCTGAAGGAGTCGGTTCTCTTTGAACATTCTATTTATTATTCAGGGGACACAGTTTACTTGACACAAAGGAGCTGTGTAGTCTCTCTCCGCAGCATTTCTGGCCATCTCTATGTCTTCTTATGATAGCTCTTTCTAGTATAGTTTAATGGGGTTTTACTTTACATATAACAAGTTATTTTAGAACTATTCTGAAAAAAAAAAAAATGTTGCTGACGGTGGCTTCTCTTGAAAGAAAGGTATGGCCACTTTGAACAAGAAGAATGTATCATGAGAAAACTACTTAGGAATGCAAACCGTATGTAAAGATACATGTGTATATATAAATATTGGTAGAGGACGGCGTTATGTGTAGATTAGACCCGCATGCCCTTACAGCTAGGCGGGCTACGAGGGGAAATATCTTGGATTGTGCTTATTTTTTTGGTGCTTTTGCTGAAGATTCCTATTTTATTGGCCTGTTTTACCGTCATTAGCTAATACAGATGTAAAACTTCAGTACAATTAAAGCTACGAATATAACTCTTAACAAAAAAAACAAAAAAACAACAAAACGTTACACCACACCTTCGGTATTAATGTATTGCTTTTATTTGTTATATATTTATATATTTTTTTAGAGAGCTTCAAGCTGTTTATGAGTTTGATCTTATTACGCAATCTGGAAGTGCCGACTATAACATTTCACGGTTTAGATCTTATAGATCCCAAATATAACGCTGGTTCAAATTTGCATATTATTATATATATATATATATATATATATATATATATATATATATATATATATATATATATATATATATATATATATATATATAAAATCAGTCCCGTAACAGGCGATTAGGGACCAAGAGGGGGAGGTACTGTAGAGGTATCTGATTCTTGACCATACGGCGCACTAGGAAGAGTGTGTGGTCAGTCATATGCTCCGGCCGCCTGATTTTTCCATTTGCAGGTAGCCATTACTTAATTAAAGGCTGGGTGAGCCTAGGGACGATCTGGGATCCCAAATCCAACCCTCGAACGATGGCACTAAAAGAAAAAATCTTTAGTGCTCGCTCGGGTTTTGAACTTGGGTCCTCCAGTTCTTTAGTCGAGTTGCTCTACCACTGAGCTAACATCGCCCTATATATAGAGTTGCCCCAAAATGGTCAGATTTTAATGACGTTTGGCACGTTTTGATTAGAAAGGTCAAGTTAGTTAACCAGCACAATCTGTGCACTAGAACGTGTTTTTTTTTTTTTATTTGAATTTCGGGTAGTCTTTTAAGGTAACAAGACCTTTTAAAATGCCATATCTATGACTGATCTCGAGGAATGAGGAGAAAATGTTCGGATATTTTCCTGCATATCTCGAACCCTTTTGTGAAATTGTGATAAATGTAAAGCATCTACTTGAAAACTTATTAAATTTCGAACAAATACGGGTTTTATGCGATTTTTTCTATATCGATCTCATTCGAAGAATTTGATGCTTAAATGGAATAATTTCCGCTTATGATACTTTCAGTTTTCCGTTCTTGCGCCTATGATCTTGTTTCTCAAGATTTGATTTTACATTCTTCATGAAAGATTAAGACAAAACATTAGCTGTATCTATGGTAAGCCAATTAGATGACACTGTGGATAAGCATGGTAATGCGCAAAGATGACGCACTTCATGCGTGTCGGATTTTTTTTTTTAATTACGTTTTTCTAAAGTATTTTTTAAAGTTCATTCTAAATTTACCTATTCATAAAAGTTTGTTAACTTTATTTATTTCAATTAGTAATTCTGAAACTGCATTATTATTTTGTGTGAGTTTTGGTTTTTGTTTTACTTATGGAACATAGGCTTACGGATTGTATTTATTTAGAACATTTGCCTGAAAGTTACATTATCTAGAATTTCATCCAATATAGCATAGGCTTGAAGATTGCAAATAGTGTTCCATTTCCAAGACCAATATTTGTTTTCAAGTTGTATACGATGTTGTTTTAACTTTCCTTTTATATTTATTAAACTGTTAAAGTGGGTTATTAAATTGATTTATCTTTATTGTCTGCAATTTTCTATTTTAGTCTATACTATGATGTGTTTTGTTATGATTTTTAGATCATTATTCCTGTTTTTGCATCTTCCTTTACATTATTATTTGCGGCTTAAGGAGAGGGCTACCACCCAGCTCGCACAAAGGCTTAGTGTTCTCTTTATGTCCGACCTTCGTCTTCATTCTTGTTAGCTCCTTCCTGAAATTCTCAGCCTCTCTTATATTCCTTTCTCTATGGGTCTTAATGGAAGATCTACTTTCTTTAAAAGGCCTACAATTTGTCCAATTATAATTTGTTTTTCAAATTGTTACCATAAAATAAACTTGCCAATGAGATTTTTCATCTACTGACAGTTAGTACTTTTGTGATATATTATAAATAAATATACCTTTGAGGTAGAAGGCGCGACAGACAGTATTCCATTGACAAGTTATTTCTCGTGCAGTTC
Organism: Gonocerus acuteangulatus; assembly: GCA_946811695.1. Taxonomy (NCBI): domain Eukaryota; kingdom Metazoa; phylum Arthropoda; class Insecta; order Hemiptera; family Coreidae; genus Gonocerus; species Gonocerus acuteangulatus. Next base: position 25,612,286 of record OX328126.1, read on the forward strand.
TTCTCCTTTATGAATATATTTGTTGAAATCACTCCTGAAATGATATATACAACATCTCTTTATGAATATAAAAATGAAATTCACTTTTTGAGCATTCGGATATATCTGTGACATCTCTTTCCAGACCAAAGAGTTAATTTGCTCTTTCGAGAAACCATCCCAGGTGTACCTCACAGATTTTTCTTTCTTTTTGCTATATGTTGTTTCGCAATATGAATCGCCCTAGATTCAAGGGTTGAAATCACTCCACACTTCTTCATCATAAACAGTTTTTTTTTCACATCATGAAAAGTCCTAGGATTTTTTAAAAATTAAACTAACCGAATATTAGCTCTTATACGGATCCTCGTAATCACGACTTCTTGTCAGTCTATTACTCGATGGACAGGTCTGTGTGTTTTGCCACTTGTTTGTTATACTGGGTGTATCGCAAGTTAATGACAATACTTCAGGGGGTGAAACTAGACAAAAATGTAGTTCAACATCACCAACCACACATTTATATCTCACTCCGTTCTAAATATATGCCATTGTAATTGTTCTCTGGAGAAAAAAACGTGTATTATGTAGTACATCTCCAATTTTCTCTGTTTGTACACATTTTTTTATTTTTATTTTTTTTTTCATTCTAGAATTCCAATTACATTATAAAATTGACAGATAATCTCAGTTGTGAGTATATTTTTGGAAAGTTGACTTCATTTTACGTTTGTGATATTCGGCAGCCTGCAGGGTGTTTTTTAGAAGAGTAGTGCTTTTAGCACTTTTCTCCGAAGGAAAGTATCTATTGAGGTTACACTCATGACGGAATTTTTGAAAAATGTCTTCAAATCTTTATCGATCCTACCTAGTAGACACCGAAAATGACCCCCGTTAAAATGTGTATATATATATATATATATATATATATATATATATATATATATACATATATATGTATACATATATATATATATATATATATATATATATATATATATATATATATGTATATATATATATATATACATATATATATATATATATATATATATATATATATATATATATATATATATAGATACATATGTGTCTGTTAACACGATAGCGGCCAGAGGTTTGTTTTTTTCTTCATGAAATGTGGTATATAGCGTTCAAATAGCAAACGATTGAACGAGTTCGTTAACCACCAAAATCGGTCCACCGAGAGGGGGGTTTACCCCGGACCCAAAACACTAATTTGACCATGCCAGCCGTAGTTTTTGTTATATTTCAACGAAACTTGGTATTCGTTATGTTGATCTAATGAGAAAAATACGTTGTAAAAATAAACTAAATCGAGAGGGGGTGTACTCCGGACCAACATTACCAATTTGCCACTACCAGCCGTAATTTTTGTTACATTTCAACGAAACTCGGTATTCGTGGTGGTAATCAACAGAGAAAAATGGGTTGTAAAAATAAACTAAATCGGGTTATTTGGAGGGGGGGGGGGTTTACTCCGGACCTAAAGTACTAATATACTCATACCGGTCGTAATTTCTGATGTATTGAAATGAAACGCTGTATACGTCGTGGGTATCTCATAAGAAAGAAGTGTTGTAAAAATGAAGTAAATCGGTCTATTTGAAAGGAGGGTTTACTTTAAACTCTGTTTCATTAGAATTAGCCCACCAGACGTAGGTTCCCAAAGCCGCCGCGAGGAACGCTATCTGTAACTAGGGGGACTAGGGGGAATGAAGGTTTTGTGTATTTATTAAGTAGTACAGTATCATGTATTAACATAAATCTGGAAGCAAATTATTTACAAAATTAATAATTGAACAGTTCTCATAGGAAATGTAAATGAACAGAACTATTCACGTTTTTATTTTATTTATATAGGTTATTTACAGCAACTTATTCAGTAATGTAGTCTACACTACAAAAATTCTGAGGAAAGTGCTTAAATGTGAGCATTTGATGTGCATTAGCCTTAACGCAAATTAAATCCTGATTTCTGCTAAAAAAAAAAAAAAAAAAAAAAAATCACGTTTTTTCTATGGGACCTGAGATAGAAAGGTGTTGAACTTTTTTTCTACTTTAACCCCTCGGAGTATAGTCATTAGGTTGCGATACACTCTGTGTAATTGATTGTAAGGTTGTCAATGTTATCTACAGTAATTTGTTATTTGACCTATACATAAGAAAACTTTAACCATTGATTTCGTTCCAAAAATCTTAAAACTCCACAAAATAAAAAATAAAAAAAAAACATCACTGAGATACACCTGGCATAGTTTACTTTTTGGTTGCCAAAATGTTTACAATCTTGCAAAGTAACATGCGATTTTCCAACTTACTGGTTGTATAAGTTTTAATAAAATTTTAATCATTTTTCTTCTCTAGAAATAAATACATATATAAATATTTTTTGGTATATTGCTAGAGCTAAGGTATAAGGGTAGGATAACGCATGGTTATAGGTTGCTGAGTCAATTCGTCAACAAGACCCACGGGATCAGGGTGAGAGGGGGGGAGGTTGGGTTGACAAATTGACTCAGTTATTGGAGCAGAAGGGATTTGAGAAAATTACCAACAGCCAGGCGCTCAACTCTTTCCCGGCCGCTTAAATTCTATCATCTCTTTCCCTATCCCCGCTCTAGAAATATTTTTTCTTTTCGCCTTCTCTTGAGGTATCGGTACCCCCTTCGAGTGCTATATTTTTTGCAAAGCTTGATATATTTTTTTTTTTTTTTTTTTGGTGAATTTGTCTCACTATTTGGCCAACTTACGTTTTAATTTTGTTACATTAATTTGAAATAATTGATTCAATATTTCATGTAATATATGGGCTTTAATGTAAATTGCACATATATGCATTATTTTGTTGTACACGTATACTTATGTTTTAGTTTGTTTTTATTAATATTTATTTAAGAGCTTCGTATTTATGGTGATGTTCCCCAAATACAGGTTATACATTAAATATTTCTTTTACATAACGTTAACATTTTTTTGATTTACATTTATACTATCTGAAAATAAAATAAAATGTTTACACACACAATATATATGTTACAGGCAAAGTATAGAAGCCAGGTATTCTATAGAATTAATTCAAATCACTAAAATAGAATGCACTGAAGAAAGAGGTAAAACTGAAGGAGAGCGTCCTCAGCACCGATTTTCTTCAAAGTTTGCACTATAACGTATTTTGATGCACTAAACACGAATCCGTTAAAAAAAGAAGTTGCACTCAACTAGGAAAGAAGTTATTAAGCACTAAAGTTCACTGTTATGGAGGTTATAAAAGACGGTGTAAATAGTGTATTTGTAAACATGCGCATGCGCAATAATCCTTAATGAAGAAGTATACCTAATTGAAATTTAGACTCACCTGTCGTAGCTGACCTGTCGTAAGCTGTCGCTTTTATAGAATTCTATTAATTTCTGCGAGTTCGATGGATATAAATCCGCAATCGCACCGCCGGTAGTTACTCCTACAAACAACAAATCCTGTCTTTCATACTTTGCCATAAAGCACAGTAAGCATTCTATAGAATGCCTAGGCAAAGTATAAAATAAGCATTACTTCATACATTGCCGGCTGGATTTAGGCATTCCATAGAATATATATATATATATATATATATATATATATATATATATATATATATATATATATATATATATCAAAGTTTTGATATCTTCTTGCCCAAAAGCGACAGCTTACGACAGGTGAGTCTAAATTTCAATTAGGTATACTTCTTCATTAAGGATTATTGCGCATGCGCATGTTAACAAATACGCTGTTTACGCCGTCTTTTATAACCTCCATAACAGTGAACTTTAGTGCTTAATAACTTCTTTCCTAGTTGTGAGCAACTTTTGTTTTTAACGGATTCGTGTTTAGTGCATCAAAATACGTTATAGTGCAAACTTTGAAGAAAATCGAAGCTGAGGACGCTCTCCTTCAGTTTTACCTCTCTCTTCATTGCATTTTATTTTTGTGATTTGCAGTGATTCTGAACACTCAAATTCTACCTGTTGTCATTTCTTTCAAGTATCTACGTAAAGTGTATGTAGTATACTCAAAATCTTTTTTTTTTTTTATACTATGCCAAATAAGGAACAGGCATTCTTTAGAATACCTAGGCAATGTATAGAATGCCTAGGCAATGTGTGTAATATGATGTAGAAACTAATTTATTCTACACTTTGCCTAAACCATTCAGGCATTCTACAGAATGCTTGGATTCTATACTTTGCCGGTAACATATATATATATATATATATATATATATATATGAGAAAAGAGAAACACAAAAAAAAAAAAAAAAAAAAAAAATACGTTTAGTTCCCGTGTTAGCTCCCGAACTATATTGGGTTGCTTACTACAATAACATAATAATCAACAATAATTATAAAACTAAGTCAAACAAGTGTTTTATTTATATTTCTTATATAGCTCGTGGTGAATTCAGCGATTTGCTCTCTTCCAATTGTTGCTGAAAGAAACTACTGACAGTAGTAGGAAATTAGTATTTAAAAATTCATAATTTTTTTCAATGTGAAAATTATTCGAAAATTGAGAATAGGTAATCTCCTTTGTTTAAATATATTAGCACAAACATATACATAAATATTAGAGAGTTTGTCTTTGGCATATTTTGTTTACATTTTAGGATTAAAATACAGTGTACATATTTGACTTCATGTTAATCCACACATGTTTTTATAAAGTTTTCGATTTGTGTATGCTAAATGAAATTGTAAATGTTATTATTAATGTTCCTTATACAAATTTACACGTTTTGTCTGATCAATCTTGGCACAGGTAGGCCTTGATCCGGGGAGTGTCATAGGCTAGGTCAAAATTGTCTAGGACTACAGATTTTCATTATTAGAGTACAATATTAGTTATATGGTTTCTAATATATTTTTTCTTTTCTTGAAGCAGATAGTTGGCGTAGCATGGCACGCTAATTTTTAGTTTCTTGGGCTAGTACAGACCAATGCAATTTGTAATAAAATAATTGTGCATTTGCGATAAAAGAAAAAAAGAAATGTAACAAAATGAAAGTATTGAGAAGACGGTGGACGAAAGTAACTGAAGAATAGTGGAATTGAAGAAGGCAATCCCAGAAGAAATATCGTAGCCATTGCTTCTGAAGCCTAAGGGAAGCATTATTCACTCTATTAAAGGGGAGAAACGTTTCTTCGAAAACCCCTGGGTATGACCCCATTCATTCACAACGGTTAGAAATATTAGTAAGGGTAGGTTTTTAATTATTACGTACTTAAATTATCTCGATGAATACAAATTTTTATAATATACCACTTTCCTAGTCGTCTAGACTGAGTCTTGCCCCGGAGTCTTAGCCCCAAGGCCTCGGCCTTGCTATTGGTAGGTTCTCCTCCTCAAGTTGAGACTGAATTTATGTTTTGAGTATATTCCCCTTAAGAGGCGTCAAAATGGTGCGAATCATGTAGGGAAGAGAAATAAAAAGTGTGAATGTGCGTGGCGTAGTTTTATTGACCTTCCGCCTTATTCGCTAATTCTATATATTTGAGCTAAGGGTCATTTAATGATTAATTAATTAAATCGGTTCTTTGAAAATGTTTGTTATTTTAAAAACCAATTTGTAATTTTCTCTACTGACCTTTATTATGATACCTAGCAAAAAAAAAACGCATTAGATATTATTTCTGACTGAGGAATAACATGTGTTGTACAACAACAGGAAAATTGGTCTATTGGATGTTGGGTGTTTATTCCAAAATAAAATTAATGAAATATATGAATAATTAAGTAAGTTTTTCAATACAAATATAATCAATCAAATTGAATCATGTTGATTTTGTATTGAAAATCTTGTTGATTTTGAGTAAAATTGTTGAGATATATGCTTAGATTAGCAGATTTGTTGCGCCTTTTTCTTTTGCTTTGAATGCAGTTGATAATTATATAAAATAAAGAATTTCTTCTTCTATTATATTATAATATATAATTATATTCTTCCCGAGTTTGTTCTTATTGTTTGCATTCATGTCAGTATAGAGATGTTTTATGAATATCGCGCCCATGTTGTAATATCTCTTTATTGTATAATTTTCAGAGAACACTAAATACAGAATGCCAGGATCATCCAGCAAGGGAATATTCTATATTTCTGTATATATGTGTGCATATGGTGTGTATATATTATATATAAGAGAAGAGAGGGGGGTGAGAGGGTTAAACCGCAGACCGCAGGCTAATACCAGGATCAACGGCCCCATTCTCCGCAAAACTCCGGCCCGTCCGCCATGATATAGTTTCACAAATTTAGCTTTCCGTTAGTTAAAGGACTTCAATTAAAAGTTATATTTTCTTATAACTGCCTTCGTAATATTGCGCGGAACTGCGCCTCAAAAACTGCATTATATCTCTTTACAATTTCCCTTGGATTTTTGCATCCGGAAACCGGAAACAATTCCATCACGTCTAGTTTTTTTTTTTAGCAAAACTGCTTCCTTGAACCACATCGCTTGTGGTTTTATTCAGCATTAAACCTCAAAGTCATAGCGTTTTTCCTCGTCATATTTTTCAAGAAAAATGTCATCAAGTCACCGAGGTAATAAACGTAAATAAATTTTTCCAGCAAGACATATCTGAATTTTTCATATGGAGGGCTTAGAACACAACTAGACCAAGTCCATTTTAAACAGTTTCCTATTCACCAGTATAAGTCTTAAATATATTTAACTTAAACACTGATCTTAATTTTAAATATCACTGACGTTATTTATGTATAGCCTTGTTTATAAAATAGTTATAACTTGGACTTGGCTTACTTTCGCTCTGAAAACAAATAAGAATGAATTCCAGATGTGTAGCAAGAACTACTACAAGTGGCAAAATAATGAAGTTAGGACTTAGTCTCATGGAGCACTGAAAAGAACCAATTTAGTAATACTCTTTAATGCCATAACGAAATAAAATGTCAGAAATGGACTTGGTCTAGTTTTGCTCTGAACCCTACATTTATACTGTATTACGGGACATACTGTTAAAAATTTACTAATAATCTTAATACCCCTAACGCTATACAAGAGCTCATTCGGAATTATGACCAGCCAATAAACATTTTACTACTTTATATCAGGAATACAGGACTGTACAAGTTTATAGAATAACATTTTGGGTGAAAATTCTAACACAATTAGGAATACTTTGGACTTTTTAGCACATACAACAACAAACAAGCCAAACCATACAACAATTCTTAGCGATTTTGGTAGGAATTGCTGAATGGTGGATATTGATGTTCATAAGGATGAGAAAATGTCCACGGGTATTGTATTTTTTGCAGAACGTTTTCAAGGGCTCTGCCCCCTGGGCCTATTCTATAGGAAATTTTTCACTTTTTTTTTAATGATGTATTTATACGTTTGTATTTGTAAGTTTGTTTATACGTACATGTGTGTGTATGCATATATATATATACAAAAATATTAATTAAAAAGGAATAAATACATAAATATGGAATCCTTGTTTTGTGCAACAATCTAAGTTCAGAAAGCAATATGCAAAGGAAACGCAACACAAAATAAATATAATTTCGATTCCCACTATGGGGCGGTGACGTTTCTTTAGAAAAATGAAAAGGGATCAGCCCTATCATGGCTAGAAAAGGGTGGTAATCTATAGATAACTTGTCCAAAAATTTGTAGTTAATAATAATGGACTTTAAAATAAAAATAAAAATAAATAAATATAATTTAAAAAAAGTGTAATTCCTTTTTTTTTAATGGAGATAGCATCCAAATATTAACTGCCAGGTTTTACTGGTATATATTGTTGTGAGGTTTCATGATAACGTTTTGGACTAATAATATTTTTATGGTGAAACTTACAAAATATTTATCATAGACAATTATACTTGGAATAGTTCAATAAGTCAATAGATTATTACAAATTACATCTATTAATACTATACAGTATTTCTTTTTTTATTTATTTGGAACAATGTGTAGCGAAAATAAATAATTTTGAGGGGAGGGGCTGGGTCTATTTCCGGGGCATGGAATACTAACAATTTAGAACTATTTTATTTATTTATTATTTGGGTGCCTCGACTGCTTTGGTCATTGGCACCTTTGAAAAATTTAGAACTATTAAACTTACAATAAAATATTTTTTTTTTCCCGCACTAAGTGATCTTATTTCTTTTAGTTTTAAGGGTTTTATGTCACATTTGTACAATTAAATTAATATGTGGTGGGGAGGGGGGGGGGTGAAGCCCCCTCAGCCTCCCGCCTTATATACGCCAATGTATAGCGAATAGTTGATACCATTTCTTTTTCCAAGTCCCTAGCTCATATTTTTTTCTAGTTATTATGCGGACCAACAATATTCCTTCCTAGCAGGCAGAAGCTTTTTCGTGTTAGACATCTCATCTCTGTTTCGATAAATGTGACGCCCTTTTAGAATAAAAAGCACCAAAGGGAGGCTGGATGGGGAGGAGATAAAAATATCAGTGACTGGATAGTAAGACAGGTTGAGACTGGGCTGGTTTCAGATAGCACTGGTCTGGGCGGTTCTCCTTCGAGAGCATTAGTCTTGCTTGGGCTGGACGACACGGTCGCCCCTTTTTCTAACGGACAACTTCATCTACCCCGCAAAGTCCGCCTTTAGCATTATTTATACTTTTCTTTCTCGTACTTTTATGTATTAGCACGTGATTGTATATATATATATATATATATATATATATATATATATATATATATATATATATTCATTCGGAGAGCTCAACATCAAGAGTGATCTGCTCAAAAGAATAACAAAAAATAAATAAAAAAAAGTGAGTAAATAATAATAAGGAATATAATAAAATAATTGTTTATGAATTAATTGGTCAAGATCTGAAAATTAAATTCTATCCGAAGATAGGTGATAAAATAAGGCTTTGATTATAGTATATATATATATATATATATATATATATATATATATATATATATATATATGTATATATATATAGGCTGAAATGTAGGGATTGTGATGCAACATATATTCGTGAATCCAAGTAAATGTTAAAGAAAAGTTTAGTGCAACACATAAAAAGTATAGACGACCAGAGTCAAATACAAACAGCTTTATCAAATCATCAATCAATGCAACCAAGAATAAACATAATTTCAAATTTGACGAGGTATCCAATATTTGGCCCTTAACATAACTTTTTCTGCAGTAGCCATTCGAGCCATTTTATGTTATAGAACAGGATTTTGCGTTACTTATTATCTCAATACTTTTTTTTTTTTTTTATCTTTCCAGTAACCCATGCACATTCCTAAACTTGGTGTGAGCTCCTCTGCAATTGCTTTGGCTGTTTTGCATGAATTAGATGCGATTCTCTGAACCGAAATAACTTGACTTCAGTCGATATTGAATCTCCCTATGACCCATCTTATCCTTGTGTAGCAAAGAAATTAAATGCCACTCTTCTCGAGGCAACCG